>JAOTQJ010000049.1:23062351-23075854 GCA_025642045.1 Solanum sejunctum | reverse complement strand
TGATCTCACTAAGGACATGACCCTAGATAGAAAGAAGTGGAGGTCGCGAATTAGAGTAGTAGGCTAATTGGTTGGTAAGGTTAGGTGGTTATCTAGTCATGGGGTATAGTAGGGTAGAAGAGTAGTAGTATTTTATAACACGTGTTATTATTATTTGTTGTTTATGTGTTAATTGTATCATATTTACGTATTGTCATATGCTTTTAGTTATTAGTTGTTTTTTGCTGTTTCCTTTCTTTTACTTTTTGTCATATCTAGTTTATTCTGCTTATGGGTTTTTGAGACGAGGGTTCCCAAGAAATAGTCTCTCTACTCCTATGAGGTAGTGATAAGGTATACATACATTCTACCCTCCCAGACTCTACTTGTGAGATTTCACTGAGTATGTTATTGTTGTTTACAAACATATATAAAATTAAAATTAATATAAAGTTATAATCACCACTAATTTTTATAATATTAATATCTCGATAATTTTAATCGTCTATAAAAAAATTACTAGTAGTACTATTTTATGACCATTAAAAATAGTGCATACTTTTTATGACTCTATAAATACTCTATAGCAGCGGCAAAAAATCTTCTCTGTCATTTAATCATCTCAAGCTCAATGTAAGGATAGCATATCGTCTTCTCCACACCAATGTTGCTTCCTTTCTGCAACTTCCATCCCATAAACCCTTCTAAAACCCTCCTAAACCCCTCACCATCACATTCCCTCTTCTCCACAACACCTTTTCCTTCGCTAAAACCCTTCTTTCCTCATATCTCCCTTCCCCTTTTTGCCACATCCAATGATACTGAAGCTTTACCGGAATCCGCCATCCGAAGAATCGCCGACAAGCTACGCAGTCTTGGGTTTGTTGAAGAACCCAAGAACCAAGAAACCCAAGAAAATGCTTTGAGTTCTAATCCCACTGCTAACTCACCGGGTCAAATTTTTGTTCCTTTGCCTACCCAATTGCCCAAGTACCGCGTGGGTCACACGCTTGACACCAGTTGGAGTACGCCTGAAAACCCAGTACCGCAGCCTGGTTTAGGGAACTCTATACAGAGGTTTCATGAACTGAGGGATGAGTTCTTGAAGGAGAAGGAGAAAGAGAGATTGAAGAATAAGGAGTATAAGAAAGAGAGAGCGCCTAGTTTGGCTGAACTGACTTTGCCAGCGGAGGAATTGAGGAGGCTGAGGACAGTTGGGATTGCGCTCAAGAAAAAGTTGAAGATTGGAAAAGCTGGGATTACTGAGGGGATTGTGAATGGTATTCATGAAAGATGGAGGCGTACCGAGCTCGTTAAAATTACGTGTGAGGACATATGTAGGTTGAATATGAAAAGGACTCATGATTTGTTAGAGGTTAATACTTACTCCCAATACTCAATTGTCTTAGTTTTAACAAACTGTAACTGCATACTTGTTTTCTTTTGTTTTTTTGGATGAACTCATTTGAGATTTTTCCAAGATTTTTTGGGTAGTTTAATGTAAGAGAATAATTCGAACAGATTCACTTTAGGAAGTTCTTCAGCCCTCTGTGTTGCACATTCGATTAAACAACATAATGAGAGAAAGTGAGTTAATTTGCATAAGAGGGCATGGATACAAGAAGAATGTTCTACATAATTGCTTCCTTAAGACATACTCTACATTTTGACATTCTTGTGCTAGTCAGAATTTGGGGAAATTAAACTCTATGCAGGTGGTTTGCTAATCCTTGTATACCTCTGATGTTTGCCTTGCAACTTTTCCTACCACTGATTCTGGGAATATGAATTTTTCTTTTCCTTTAGACGTCTCTCATATGTTATCTACGACATGAGTTTACTTATCGAGAATTATAACCGTTTGGTGATTAACCATATTGGTTTTTCATAGGTAGAATTCATAACTCGTAAGTTAGTTTTAATCTGCAGTACACCTCTACCGTAATTCTTATCACTATTTTGGCGTATTTGAATATTCACAGAAGAAAACTGGAGGTCTGGTTATCTGGAGATCTGGAAGTAATATAATTTTGTATAGAGGAGCTGATTACAAGTATCCTTATTTCTCTGAAGATAGCTTCAAGAATAACAGTGCACCAGATGCTACTCTGGACTTGTTCATGGGTACGGAAGAGCACATGACTAACTCATCTAGCATGGATTCAGTAAAATCTGATGCATCAGAAAGAAAATCTCCTCCACGTGTAATCCAGGGTGTAGGTTCTCCAGACAAAGTCCGATTTGAATTGCCTGGCGAGGCAGAACATACTGAAGAAGCAGACAAGTTGCTGGAAGGACTTGGCCCCCGCTTTACTGATTGGTGGGGTTGTGAGCCATTGCCTATTGATGCAGATCTTTTGCCAGCTATAGTCCCTGGGTACAAGAGACCTTTCCGTCTACTTCCATATGGAATAAAACCTAAATTGACAAATGATGAAATGACAACACTGAGGAGACTTGGTCGACCTTTGCCTTGCCATTTTGCATTAGGTAAGTTTAATTTGGTTGCAGACTATTATTTTACTAGAAAACACTTGCTATACTTGCTTGTGTATTTCTATCAGGTAGAAACAGAAAACTCCAAGGATTGGCTGCTGCAATTGTGAAGCTTTGGGAGAAATGTGAAATTGCAAAAGTTGCTGTTAAAAGAGGAGTTCAGAACACTAACAGTGAACTGATGGCAGAAGAGCTTAAGGTTTGTGAAGTTAGTTTAGTCCTTTGATGAGATATTTTTGTTTTTATGCAACAGCTGGCTCTTTTCTGAAAACTGACTATACTTTGTAGAACTTATCCAATTGTGTTTCACATAAAAGTAAACTTTGCAGAGGCTGACTGGAGGAACCTTGCTCTCTAGGGATAAGGAATTTATTGTCTTCTACCGCGGGAAGGACTTCTTGCCCTCTGCAGTCTCTTCAGCAATAGACGAACGCAGAAAGCAAGTTTTTGAAGAGGAAAAGAGGAGTGGTTTTAATTCATCAGTAGCAAATGGTAAGGAAAGGAAACGATCCACAGCGGGAAGTGTTTCTGATGATGGATATGCCAGCAGAAACAACCAGAAAGGTGTCCAAGAGAAAAAGAAACTTACTTTCATGGAAGCTGCTATCAAGAGAACTGCAGATAAATTAACCACTGTATGTGTTCATAATGGTTGCGTCTGTCCACTTTCTTGCAGATTCTAATATTTCCTTTGGAATGTTTTATGTTTTCATGCCAGGCATTGGAAAAGAAAGCCAAGGCAGAGAAACTCCTTCTGGAGCTTGAGGACGATGAGGTGCCACAACAATCTGACATGGATAAAGAGGGAATAACCAAAGAAGAAAGATTCATGTTGAGGAAGATTGGCTTGAGAATGAAGCCTTTCTTACTTCTTGGTGAGCGCCTCTGTACTGCAAGCCTATTTCTTTTGCCGACAAATTTATGGAAGATGACTTATGTATTTCTCTGCTCATGCTCAGGTAGACGGGGAGTCTTTGATGGAACAGTCGAGAACATGCACCTTCATTGGAAGTATAGGGAATTGGTAAAGGTAATAACCGTGAGGAAAAACATTGAAGAGGTCCACCAAATTGCTAGGATGTTGGAGGCGGTGAGTGGGGGAATACTAGTTGCTGTTGAACGAGTTAATAAGGGTTATGCAATCATTGTGTACCGAGGAAAGAACTACGAAAGGCCTGCTTCTTTGAGGCCTCAGACTCTTCTAAGTAAAAGAGAAGCAATGAAGCGCTCTATAGAGGCTCAGCGGCGCCAGGTAATGTTCTCATATTTAAGGTGCCAGTAAATGTATTTTGAAGTATCCAGATATAATACCTCTTTAATTTAGTAGTTTACTTTGGCATGATTTTAAAATTTGAAGTAGATTTGACCCCTTTATCGACCATGCTTCTCTCTCCTTCCATTCAAAATCTAACATTCTGATTCTTTTGTTTATCTCCAACAACAACAACAACAACATACCCAGTGGAATCCCACAAGTGGGGTCTGGGGAGGGTAGAATGTACGCAAACCTTACCACTTCCTCATAAAAGTAGAGAGGCCGTTTATCTCCAAAAAAAAAAGTTATCACATTCTGATTTACCCACTTAAATATTATTGCAGCTATACATCTCACTTTCTGCTAAAAGGCAAAGAAGAGTTGCAGAATTGAAATGTAACTTATCCCAGTCAATTTCAGAGTTAGAATGCATGCAAAGAAACCAACTTTATTCAAAAAAAAAAGAAAAGAGAGAGAGAGAGAGAGAAAGAAAATCTCCAGTAGACTCTTCCTCACGTGTCCTGAAGGATAGACAACTTTGTCACTCTGTATCAACAGCCGTATTTTTTTATGTGATCTACTTTTGTTCTTAGAAGTACATCGAATCATTTAACACGCCCATGCATAAACATGGGGGTTTTGGTTAAAAAGCAATGATGGTAAGTTAAGCTGTGAAAGAATCTAACATCTAGTCCATTTTTTGTGGACTCCATTGGAAATTCTTGCACAACCCAAGTGCGACGACCATATTACTCAACACCGTCTTGCATGTGTAACCTGAATCAGGTGCAATGATAGACTCACTACGGTTAGCTCTAGTACCATGTGAAAGAATTTGAGCTTTCAACCCAAAGTCATATGGTCATGCTTGGAATTTGGAGTAATCCAAGACCTTGATAAACCACTTTGGAAGCCTTTAACCAATCTAGACATTTAACTATAAGGAATAGATTATGTGTTGGTACTTTCATTTTGTTGATCGTTTTTTTTTTTTTTAGAATGCAATTTCCATTTGTTATGTATCTGTTTCTAATTCTTGTTCACACGACGAGTTAGATTTGCTGGCACTTGTTTGTAGAGATGTCTTTCCTTCTATTATGATTACTGTACTTTAACCATAAAAAATAGAACGGTAAATAATGAAAAAATATCAATGTATTTCTGCATCACATTTTAGTTGAGGTGCAGGTAAGCCATTTTTTTTGACAGTCTTCAAGCTTCTCTACCCTTGTATTTCTGTAGATTTTGTTTTTTCTCCTCTTCTTCACGTGTTTTTCTTTCTGATGCTTCTGCCAAAACTATTCCGCTGCTTATCTTTCTTTTACTTTGTTTTCTGATGCAGTCATTGAAATTACATGTCTTAAAGCTAACACAAAATATAGAGGCTCTGAAGTCACGGTTGGTGTGTTATCTTACCTTATTGGAGTTGCTTTGATTTTTATGTTCCAGTTACCAGCTCATGTCTAAATTATATTGAAATGCCGCATAATTTGTTTTGATTCAGGCCAAAAATGAGGAGATGATTCATATTCATTCCCCGGATATAGTGCAGGTACCTGTGACGGGAATATCTGATGCTGCAGATGGAACTAATTACCAGTCCAGTTTAGCAAGTCCTTGCCGTTCTCAGGTGAAAGTTAATGCATTTGTGGTACAATATATTATGTTACTGTTGAACGAACAATTTATCTTTCCTGTTACTCCTCATATCTTTGATGCTTGTTGGTGGATGCGAGATCCTTTATCAGCCAAATATAAGGTACAAGCTAGAGCGTCATCTTCAGTAGTCTTTCAGATACTCCATAGGCACAAACAACTTGCCGTCAAGTCGTAGGCCTCTTCTTTATGGTTGCTCTAAATTTATTAGGACAACATATGTAGTTAAACCTATGTTTAAGAGATGGATGGATCTGGAGTTAAGACGGCCTGTGGACATATAACCACCCGCATTCTTGACTTCATCACTTCATGTATGAAACTCAGTTGTAGAATTGTGTCATTGTCTTAATTAATGACAGTCAACATAGCTGCCCACATGACCCAAATTTGAAGTTTCAAGGAATTTGCTGTTCTGAACCTTTTCTATCTGTAATAGGTGTTCCTGCTATGTAGTCACATGCTGATTATCATTGTAAAAAACCAGTCCTCCTGGAATCAAACTGTTTTAGATGAAGTTCTATGTCAGAGAGTATTGAGCAAGATGGAAACGAAGCACTATGATGGCTATTAAATCTGTTGAATATGCTTGATATCAATCAAGGGTCAAATGTTTTCTCTGTTTGTGGTCCTCACATTCACCGTAATATCATTTTTTGCCTCTTTCATTCTTTTGCAGTGTGAATATTGATAGAGAGACGAGCTTATTTAGCTTTTATATTCAGGATTCTGGGGATGCTGCAGAAGACTCTGAGCCCAGTTCTCAGAAAGAATTATCAAGTGATTCCTTGGAAACTGAATACGATACTCAGCAAGAATTTCCAAGTGATTCGTTTTTCCAAAATGAGGGCAAGGTTGAGACTATCTGTGATACAATTCAACCTCAGCATCAATCTATTTCATCAATCAAAGAGCCTAAAAGTATGTTCAATGTGAGTGTGGACCGAAAAACATTTGACAGTGTAGTGAGTGAATCTGTTTCTTCCAGGGTAAACTTTGTTCTTCACAACTATTACACCAAATCACGAGGTTAATGGTAATTTTTTTTGGATGCTATTCTTATTGGATTCTAGGGAGAAGTTAAATTCCACTTTTCTGAGACCAGAAGTTTCAACAAACCTCCGGAAGTCGACAAGACAAAGGACGTGTTTCAACTTCCTCCTGTAAAACCTCAACAAGAACTTAGGTCCGCCAGTAGGTCCGAAGAGATGCCTCCCAGAAAATTACAGCTCTCCAACAGGGAGAGGCTGCTTCTCAGAAAACAAGCCCTCAAGATGAAGAAGCAACCTGTGCTTGCTGTTGGTAATGAGAATTTCTCTGTTGTCTCCGTATATCTCCTACTGTGGTGTAGTCTGTTGCATATAGTTGCTAGTTTTGAAAACAAGAATTAACCTTTTGCCAACCGTGGGGCATTTCCATCTTAAGCAAGATGACACTGCAACCTTTAGCTTTCATTGAGTTGGCCATTCATCCATGTCTTCATGTTATGAGATTTGGTTTTGAGATGTCAGAATATTTCACTTGGGATTGACCTGATGGTAAATTGGGATGCATTAAATTTTAGTTTTCACCTTGGAAGAGCAAGAGAAATTTATTTGATGCAATTAGGAATTGTGCATTTTCTGTGGTTCATACTGCTTGTCTTTGTTTGTCATAAGCAGCCTTGTTGGCGACTCCTGACCTTAAACTTTGTCTTCGTTTGCACATTTATATAGGAAGGAGCAATATTGTTACTGGAGTTGCAAAAAATATCAAAGAACACTTTAAGAAGTATCCTCTTGCTATTGTGAATGTCAAAGGAAGGGCAAAAGGGACTTCAGTTCAGGAGGTGGTTTTTAAGCTGGAGGTTTGTTTATAAGCTATTTTGGTTGCTTGTTTAATTTGGCACCACCGATACTTACTGTAAGCCTATCTTTTGCCACTTATGTGCAGCAAGCTACAGGTGCTGTTCTTGTTTCTCAAGAACCAAGCAAAGTCATATTGTATAGAGGTTGGGGACCAGGTGGAGACCATGCTTCTTCTAACGGAAATGACAGCAGAAATTCGAGAAAAGGCAGAGAGCACAAGGAACTGATGTCAATATCTCCTGAGCTAATTTCAGCAATCAGACTCGAGTGTGGTTTGCAGCCCGACCATGAAATGAAGGTTGCTTCATAGCAACAACCTTAGTACAAGAAGTTGCCATCTGGTTTTGTCAGGGTCAAAGCCTTGAGCTCTCGTCGAACAACCCTTTCATGTCCCCAAAGATGGCCTCTGGGTTGTCTTTGCTTGCATCTGATACTTGCTTTCCTGGTGAATAGTTGGAATCTAAATTGTGCATCAGCTCCCCAATACAAATGAAGGGGAATCAGCTGCCATCGAACTTCTCTCCTCGCAGAATTTCAGTAACTGGAATCAGTTCCACGTGATATTTCGCGTCTTACGGCAGTGGTCATTGTGCATCTACTCCAGAGATTCTGGGATGAAACCCATAACTGTATGTTAATTAACTGGCGCTGCTAATTTAATTGTTTTCAAACAAGTTGCATCTTTTAATAGACTTTTTCAAGGTTTCAAGATCGAAATCCACTAGGTACAAACAATTTCTGAGGACTATCAGACTGGTTTCAGATAGATTATCAGTTCTCAATTATCCCTGTTTGCTGACCTACATTTTTTGTAAATAGAAGTTTCAGAAGAACATATCTGTTACCATGTCATCTATTTGATTTCCGTAGTAATTTAAGGACGGAGATGTCACACATTACACATGTTCCTTTGCATTACAAACTGGTTTTACATTAGTATTTTCATGTTTTAATCTTTTGGGTTCTGATTTTGAGGGTTTTAAAATTTAGTCCTCGCTTCCTTAGCCTGAATTAACAAAGGAAACTCGTACATCCTCGTTATCAGTGTTGTGACATTGCCTTCATCCAGGATCTCATATGGAAGCTAAAATTACACTAAATTCTTTTCTAATAAACATTAGATATTCAAAAATCAAATAGAACGTAGTTCATTTTCAAATCAAATTTTAAAAATAATACATTTAAAATGTTGGTCAATTTTTGTAGTTGAATCTCACCCACAAAATGAGAGAAAATAGAGTTGCAGCTTCGTATACAACGAAGCAAGGAATTCAAATACCTCGATGGACAACTTCGCAGCATTCCCTGCAGTATTTGATCTACAATTTCTCAAAGATATGCAACAATGGAATTTTGACGCCAAAAGTACAACAGCTTCCAACGGGAAAAGATTGGAATCGCCAAAAGTGTAGCTTTTATTAACGCACAAGACAAATACTAAGCATCTTTCAACAAGTTTGACAATAAAAAAGAGGCTGGATATAGGGAATTTCTGCGTCCTGCTTTCCCCTTCCACATTCGTACTTCTGGTACTTTTCAAAATTTATTCCATGGTATCAAACAGCAAACTGAAAACACGAGAAATGAAACGATTATGAAATAGCCACGATAAGCGTAATTTAGTTATTACAGATGCTAATGTCCGAAAATCAATATTTGAGAGACATGCTAATGGGGAAGGCGGAGGTGAGGTGGGGAGGAACCAGACTATTATAGCATTGTACAAACAACGATCAGTGACAAAGCGTGTACACTTCAAGATTATACATCAGTACTTAAGTTTGTCAAAGGGGGAGCTGGTTAAAGCAGCGTGTAGCAATACAATATGATGACAACTGATGAGATATCTCTAATTTCATACAGGAAGACGGAACATGCGAAATGTTGATGAAATTAGAAGGATAGAGTTGCTTTCTCGAGTTGAGCAAGAAATTAGGCAATTCTTTATCATGACTCCCCCGTAAATTTCTCCTCTGCTGCCTACTTCTAGCATCACCAACACATTTTTGAAACGCAACTCCAACTTATGAGGAGATGACCCTAGATAGGAAGGTTTGGAGGTCAAAGATTAGGGTTGAGGGCTAATAAGTAGTTCAGTGTAATTGAACTCTATGTGGGAGTCACAGGGCCTATTTAGTAGTCCCATAGTCTCTCATTCTGTAATGTACATTGCTATCTGTTGCCTCCTTTGTTTTATGTTTTATGTTTTGTTTTTTTTGGTGACTATTTTGCTGGCATGTTTTCTATTCTCTTTTGAGCCTAGGTCTAGAGGATACCTCCTCTCTACCTCACAAAGATGGGGGTAATTTCGGTGTACTTCCTACCCCTCCCCAGACCCCATTTGTAGGACTGCACTAGGTTTATTGTTGTTGTTGACAGAAATAATTGAAGTTGCATAGGTCAAGGAGAGGTCAATAGTCCTACAAAAGGCAAAGGAGATAAAGTTTTTGAGAGATTTTGGAGTTGCCAAAGAGATGTTGTAATTGACTGAATGGACATTCCCAACAGTTTTTTGTAACTTTTGGTTTTAGTACCTTCTTGGTACGTAGTCAATAAACCTTTAACATATTTAAAAGAGGAGGAGATTAAGTTCCTGAGAGGTATGTCTTGGAGTACTTTGTCCATTTTACCATGATTTATGATAACCCAAACAATGAGAGCATCGAAAAGACCCATTTATCCCAACAAAAAGAAGGGACCTAGGTTAAAAGGGAAAGCATTTAACTGAATTTGGAAATAAGTCTCACTTTATTAAAGTATACAGCATGCAAAGAATATGTCTTTTTAGGTGAAGGTTTTATCACGAGGAGGCTCCACGGATACTATTAACATTATAATGTAAATGCAACACACATTTTAGAACCAACCTTTGAAAAGAATCAAGCAGCAGCCGCTTGTTGTAGCTCTCTCTCTGCATGCTCCCTGATCCTTCTTTCTAGCTCTGGTCTGAAGTGCCTAATAAGACCCTGCACTGGCCAAGCAGCAGCGTCACCCAAGGCACAAATGGTATGCCCTTCAATCTGTTTCGTCACCTCTTGAAGCATGTCAATCTCTTCCAGCTTTGCATTGCCAACCTTCATTCTCTCCATGATCATCCAAAGCCACCCTGTGCCTTCCCTACATGGTGTACATTGACCACAGCTCTCGTGCTTATAGAAGTATGAGAGCCTTGCAATTGCATCTACAACATCAGTTGACTTGTCCATGACAATTACAGCAGCAGTCCCCAACCCTGACTGCACAGCTTTGAGTGCATCAAAATCCATCAGCACATCCTCACATATGTTCTTGGGAAGCAATGGAACGGATGAACCTCCTGGTATAACAGCAAGCAAATTGTCCCATCCTCCGCGAACACCACCACAGTGCCTCTCTAACAGCTCCTTCAATGGAATACTCATTTCCTCTTCAACCGTGCAGGGCTTGTTTACATGGCCTGAGATACAAAACAGCTTTGTCCCAGCATTATTCTTCCGGCCAAAACTAGCAAACCACTCTGGTCCACGCCTTAAGATGGTTGGTGACACAGCTACCGTTTCAACATTTGTGACAGTTGTTGGACATCCATATAGTCCTGCATTAGCTGGAAATGGAGGCTTCAGTCTTGGTTTCCCTTGTTTGCCCTCAAGGCTCTCCAAAAGAGCTGTCTCTTCACCACAAATATAGGCACCAGCACCAAAATGAATATATACGTCAAAATCATAACCAGATCCACAAGCATTTTTCCCCAACAATCCAGCTTCATAGGCTTCTTTCCTAGCCTTCTGAAGGCTTATCCTTTCATTCACATACTCTCCCCTGATATAAATATAAGCAGCTCTAGCCCTCATCCCCACTCCAGCAATCAGACAGCCTTCCAACAACTTGTGTGGGTCATGCCGCATGATTTCCCTGTCTTTACAGGTTCCAGGTTCGCTTTCATCAGCATTGACAACAAGATATGAAGGACGGCCATCTGTTGTCTTTGGCATGAAGGACCATTTGAGACCAGATGGAAAACCAGCACCACCACGTCCTCGAAGACCAGATTTCTTAATTTCATTCACAATCCAGTCAGAACCCTTAATGACAAGATCTTTTGTTCTGTACCAATCTCCTCGCTTCATGGCACCTTTGAGGTAAGGGTCATGCAATCCGTAGAGATTTGTAAAAATACGATCCTCATCTTTGAGGCCACCAAAGTGAGTCTTCTCAGGAGGTGGAGGTGGGGTTGGGGGTTGGGGAGTGCTAGCAGTTGATGCAGCCTGAGTGCTAAATAACCTACCATATAGACCCCATCTTTCACTAGAACGCTGAGCTAATGCAGTCCTTTGCAGAGAAAGAAGGCCCTTTATAGGTGCCTGTGAGAAGAACATGCCACACATCAGTAATTTTACCCTTATAAGAGGCGAGGTTGAGCAAGTATAATTACATAGGTAAAAGATTGTATTGTACTGTGAATGATAGGTCTACACATCATGATTACAAAATACTCAATCTCTACAGTTCTAGAAGATCATCCACAACCCACCTCCTTTCCCGGGCTTCAGATGGGGTAAACTTTGCTAAACTCAAAAGGTAGCACTTCAATATTCAGAAAATAGATTGTTAATACCTGATGCCAGGAGAACTGGGTAAAAATGGGAAGAAACAAAAAGAATTTTCCCCGTTTTAAGCCTTCTGAAGTAATAAAATAAAAAGCTTATCTTTTCCCTCAAAAAAGAAGCTTATCATGAAAGGGCTTAATTCCAAGTACAGGGGCAGACTACAAAAATTCCTTTAATAATCTACATACATGTAACTCATTTTAAACTGCAGAGTTAAAAACACACACAGACAAAGAATAGAAGCTACTGGACATATGAATTTAAGAGTTCTGATAAGGAAGATGGGTTCAAAGTGTTAACTTGCATAAGATATAACATACTCAAATCTAGAAACAATAACCCAAAATTTTTCAACGAAAGCAGATCAAAGAAGCAACAGCTCTCCTTGATAACTTATCCAAGAATCAAATAAGATCAAAAGCAACACCCACATGTGCTAGAAAAATAAAATTTAGGGTTTCTCGTCATTCTTCTTTATAGGAATGCAATGGCCATGTGAATCAGTGAAAATTAAACTTAAGGCACATCTCTGAAACTATAAATTACGATAAGAATCCTCGGAAGAAGATCAAAAGGTAAGAAACGAATAAACCAACGATGCATCAAAATGCACCTTAGGCATATTTTACAACATATTTTCATTTGGATTTCGGTGGCGCAAAAAAAGTACAGAAGCTACAGGTCGAGGAGAGGGACTTACCATGAATATTGAAGCAGAAATGTGATGAATCGGTGGAATTTAGCTAATTCTCCAGCAGATTAGGGTGAGATTGAAGCTTCTTCTTTCTCAAAAAACGCAGAAAAAAGGAAAATGAAGCTGTTGCGATTTGTGAATCATGACGGTCCACGTAGTGGGCCTTGATGGGTGTGAAATATCATAATGGGCCTTGGTGTTTAGGGAAGGAAAAAGGCTACGTAAAATGGACCCATCAGGCAAGTATTAACCAAATTGGATTTAACTCAATATATTTAGGAAAAATTGTCTAATTATACTCCTCTATTTATTATATTTCTCATTTTTTAAAATTTTTAATTTTTTTTTATCTAAATACATTAATTTTAATTCTTAAGTTATCTCTATATTCAATGTATCATGTTTCAAATGTTACCTGTTTTTTGTAGCCGAGTCTGAATCAATATATCAAAATTATTGAATTAATATACGCGAATTGTCATATTTTTAAAAAAATTTCTATAAATTGAAAAAGGGTAAGAAAAATAGTAAATAACTCTCTATGATTTATGTAAATCCACCACATATTTATTTTGAGGGCTAAATTATTACATGTTTGCCTCCACTGTTTCTTTATCCTTTGTATCATTGGAGTGTATACGTATACACACTTTAATGATATCTGTATACTCTTATGGTACTTGTATATTTTAATTGTATCAAATAGTATTTAAGTAGATTTTTTTACTAAACATTGCTTGTTCATCCTTTTTGCCACCACAGTGTCTATGAGTATGTATGTATATATATATATATATATTCTAATGTATCAATAGTAAATTAGTAGTATTTTCACTGAATTACTATTTTTCATCTTTGATACTATGATAGTATTATATACTATTGTTATGCCGAAAAATGGCTTTTTGAAAAAAAAATAATTCAAAAATCAAAAATCGATTTAAACTCAATTAATTTGAGAAAAAATAATTCTCGAAATTCGAAAGGAAA
>JAOTQJ010000049.1:23021981-23052811 GCA_025642045.1 Solanum sejunctum | reverse complement strand
AAAGAACCATTTTGCTTTATTCCATCATACCCCAAAGCCAAAAAATAGTGAATCTTTGGCTCCATCCGAGATTGATGAAAGAAAGAATAGCATCTTATCTTCGTTAGAAATAATTTAACTTTAAAATTTTCCTTTAACCTTAATGAAATTGTTTGCAACCACACAAATACCTAAGAATTATTTTAGACCACAAGGTTTAAAAGTCTTCCTTCTTTTTCTTAATCTCCGTGCCATGTCAAACGGTGCCACATTAATGGAGGGAGTATGGGACAGGTAAATATGGTTTTAGTACAACCTATGTACTGTTTTAGTAGAATGTACACAAATGTTACCTTCTCAAAATAAAAAAATGGGACGGAGGGATCAGTCAATTATAGGACCTAAGTCTAAGTTTGGATTCAAATAATATTCTACGACTAATTGGAAAATCCTAATCCTTGGAAAGTAGTTTTGCTCTAAGTTGCTCGGACTCTTCACTTTTGGTGCAGCACCCGTGTCAACACGACAGAGTGTGGCTGTGGGTTTCGTTTCCGATTTGATCAACCAGTTTCGGGTACTTTGACCAAAATTGATGACGAAAGTTTGGATAGTTTTAATGATTTCTGTAATCAATACAAAAGTTAAGGTGAAATTGACGAAAATGAAATACCTTTTATATAGAAATTTCTGTGTCGCACCTTTTCCTTTAATCTCCCTCTAGGACTCTCTTCAAGTTTTCTACATAATATCTCATAATTTAGGTTTTATCAGTCTATTTTTTAGATATTTTCATTACTAGTTAACATTCCGCGCTTCGCACGGTAATAGGTATCAACATAATAAGTTAATGACAGAAGGAAAATGACCCCAAAAAAAAAACGTTACTCGCTGCCACACTATGCAACAAATTCACGTTAGAATAAAGCTAGCGTTTTAAGACTTTTAACAGGATCAGAACACATTTTTAACATTCAAATAGAGCTTGAAATGTGTGATAACAATTTGCGAAAGAAGACAAATAAGGCAAAAATGTTAATTCAACTTTAATTTTCAAATAGTACAACAAATAAAATGAGAATAGACAAAGAGAGAAATGCAAAAAGAAGGATAAGAGATACAAAAAGACATCATCTTAATTATTTGTTGAAATTTGTTATGCTGTAAATTAGAAGCATAAGAAAAATAAGCCACAATCAGCAGAATTATAGTTTGCATATTGTAATTATGCTAATATGATAACGGCAATTATCTCTTAAATAAATTGCTTTTCTATACAAAAAAGGGAAAAAGGAGAAAGGAAAGAGAAGTGAAAACAGAAATAATTGGTATGCATAACCTCATGTGGCAGCAGATAAGGCCCCTATTATGGCTCTAACCTCTTTTACTTGGTATGCATAACATAATGATTTCCTTCTAATGTCACTTCATGAGCTACTGCAAAAAAAAGCAAAAAAAAGAAAAAAATACCATCACATTGGCTTGTTTAATGTGCCAAGTGAAAGTTCCTTGTTCCTTTGATTGTGAACAATGTCTGATTTATATCTTTAATGTCATCATTGTTCACCGAATTAAAGATATGATTTATGATTCTAGAAAAATAATTTTTAAAATTATATCTAAGGACTAATTTAAAAGCATATATAATGTCAAATCGGACCTAAAAAATTGTTTTACTTAATGTCCATGGTACTGAACAGATTATCACATGGAGAATATTGGGTTCATATATAGCTCTATAAGCCTCAAATACAATAGGTTGTTCATTGTTACTTTTTCCAAAAAGAGAAAAAGAAGCAGCAAACCATTCCCAAAATAGGATACAAACATTTAAATAGAGACAGAAACTCCAAGAAGCATCATAATTAATTGAAATGGACAACACAAAAATAACAAATTAAATAGACACTGCATTTAGATTCCACAAAAATAAAGATCAATTCAAATTAAAGGAATATAAGATTCATTGTTTCCTTTCATCTGACGGCTGGCAATGATATATATATTCTTCAGTTTCGAAAGACATTTAATTTCCAGCAAAAATACTCGTTTATTCTTTAACGGTGGGAATTGGCTGGTGGAACGTTCAAGTGAGAATCATCATGGTGAATTGGTGGAACATTCAATTGGAGCCTATAGTTGCTACATTATGAATAGAGAGTCATCATAGTGAAGGGAAAAAGCTTACTATGCCTGTTAATGAAGAAATGGGTTTGGAAAAACTAATTAAGAGTTTGAAAGAACGTGGCTGTTCACATTGTTTGGGAAGGGTTTTTTAAAGTGGATCTTCTTTTAAAAAAAAAAATGGAAAAAGGAAAAAATTTAGAGTGTGTCATCTCACTAGGTCTACAATCCACTTTTATATATATATGATTTTTAAGTGAATCCTACACCCGTATTCATACATGGTTCCATATTCCTGAATCTTAAAAATTAGACCATGAAGGATTCGACTTCTGGACCGCACCCGCGTATCGGACGCCCGCATCCGAGTCCAAGCAACTTAGTTTGCTACAGCGACCTATACAATTTTATGGGTCACTGTTTTTTAAGTTAGGGAACTCTTTCACTTTCACAAATTATTAAGATGTTTTACTAGAAATCCATATAAGCAGCATATCACGTTTGTCTAATTTATGTGCATAGGAAAGACATTCACTTAGGTGGAGCATAGTTGTTTTTTAGTTTAATACTGCTCTTGTTATGATGTCTTAATCTTTACGCACAGTGGTTTCTGTATTCCTTGTTATTGAGACATCTATTCCTTTGTCGAGGACAGAATGTAATTAATGGTGTTTGTTGACCTATGCTTAGGGTTTGGCAGAGCACAAGGATACATTGGGCGCTCCTCTCTGCCCCTGCAGGTAAATATTCATTCCTCCTAACACATATGTTTTGATGGTTTTTATGCTTTATAATCATTATTACCATTAACTGTACCATATTGTTGTCATTTTAACGTTCAGGCATTATGATGACAAAGCTGCAGAAGCGCAGCAGGGCTTCTGGAATTGTCCATGTGTACCAATGAGAGAGAGGTAAGATGTTTTTGCTTGTTTCCATAGACTTGGTAGTATTTTGGTCATTTCATGGTTTGTTTTTGCTTGCTGTGAGTAAAAACAACACCAGAAATAGGAGATCCAACAAGTAGAAATCAGTAGCGCATTCACTGTATTCTGTAATGACAATTTTCCTCCTTTCTGCTGGAGATGCTATCTTTCGGGTTTGCCGTTATTCTTTTGGTAAGATAAGGCGTCATTAAGTATGTTTTGCTTTGAGCTTTCAGGCCTTGAATATCTGAATGATAAATCTTTATAATGTATGAGAGAGAGTGTCAGCAACTACAGTCATGGATGCATGAATTTTAAGATACCTTGTCAGTTGGCCTTGTATCCTTTCGTTGTTCAGCATACTAAGGTCTTAAATTGTACAGAAGGGTTTGATATATTGTGGTTTCTGTATGAGTCTGCAAAGAAACTCTTGTCTGCCTGACAAGAAAAGGAAACCTTGACCGAAGAAGCCATTTAGTGTTTCTAGTTCAATTACATGTGATCATGTATATCTGGTCATCACCATTTATTCTATATTTTCTCAAACAAGAAATCATGGATAGTAATAATTTATTATCTATTAGATCTCCAAATATGCCTCCATATAATCAGTGTACTTTTGAATCTTTATCACCTCCTTCAAACTTTCATTACAGGAAGGAGTGTCACTGCATGCTTTTTCTGACCCCTGATAATGATTTTGCTGGAGAAGAGCAGGTAAACCAAATGCAAATATCCAAAGCTTGATTAAAGTTACCTTCTTAGATTTGAGTATTTGGTTAATAACTCTTTTCCTCTCTGCTTTTTTGGCTACCTTGAGAGGAGTGTGGGTTGTTTCCTGAGGTAGATCACTACTGTCATGAGGGGTTGGTAATAATGATGGAATGATTTGATGTAAGAGAAAAATGGGAGTCACAATTGGTAAATTTTTAAAGAAAAAATAATGGCATGTGATAGCACGAGTTTTGCTTACTTTATCATTGATACATCACAGACTCCCCAAACGTATGATAAAAACAAAGGATTACTATTTTATACTATCAGTGTCTCATAACTGCCTAGTGGTGTTTTGCGCTTATACTGCTACTAAGGCGAGTCTTCTGCCTTTTATTTCACAGACAATTACTATGGAGGAGATTAAGGAAACGACAGCCAACATGTGATGCTCGGACATCTTATACATGCTATGAACATTACATTTTTGTTGTACATGTATATTTGAGTAGTTGATGAATAGCAGCAATCAAAATTCTGTTGTGACATGTTGATGAAACCCCATTCAGTACATTGTTGTGGGTTCTGATCTTGTCAAATGAGCTTGGTTGAGTGAATACCAGTGCAATTATGCTTATTGCCAGTGTAAGGTGTCTAGATTGTATGAGTCGTAGTAGGGAATTTTGGGTGGCTTCAGCTAATGCAAATCCTGATTTTTTATAAAATTGGAACTAATTTCCAAAAGCTGCTTTGTGAAGTTCAATCCCAGGTGCCTGATGTGTTAATAATGAAATGTTCTCTCACCTTTGCAATGTAAGCCTGTTTATATGCAATGTCTGTTGATGTGTCATTGTGTCTTATATATGCTGACACACTGGCTAACATGGCCTACAATTTTACTGGTTTTGCACTCAGTGAATGTACCCAAACGCGAGGTCAAGGAGAGAAATTTTAGTCTAATCATCTATTAGTTTGTTTGGTTTTCTGATTAGGGAAAAAAGAGACCAATCTATCAGGTAAAAGTCGATACCAAATAAGAGAAAAATCAGAGAGAATCTTGGTAAAATTTAGGATCCATTAAAAAGGAACAATGGTGAGCTTCAAAATATGGTAACCCTTCCGGTACATTTTATTTGAAGGAACAACATTGCTTCATCTAGTCAATGTCCGTCGGATTAATTTCACCCTGAGGATCAAATATCTGCATTGAAAAGTTTAAAACACTTTTCACATTTATATGATGGGTGAATTACTAAATGATTGGGTAGACTATCACTTATGAGGAAGTTGGAGAAAAGTAATGATCGTATTTAAAATTACAAAAGAAGAGGGTTTTACTTGTCTGGAGTAATGAGGGTTTGACATTGACCCCTACCTTTTAAGAAATTGCAAAAAAGGAGGACCAAATCCAAGAATAAATGTTAAAAGGCTAAAGTCGTAAGGGCTATTTGGGATTTTGTCTATCTTAAATAATTCCAAAATTTAGCTGCTTATGGGATCAAAATGCAGTATAGGACATAGAGCTAAGTCGGAGTCGGAGTTAAAATTGTAAACAGTAGCACAACATCGGCGAGTATGACTGTTTAGGGAAAAAGCCTAAAATAGTCCCTTCTCTTTTAGACTGAGACTTATAGATATTCTTGTTCTTTTATGGAGTATTAATAATCCCTTATATTTGTATTATTTTTGCATTTTTTGATCTTCTTTCAAATTTTCATCTTTTTTAATATTGATTTTGACTACAATTTAGTGTATGGAATATTCAGTCCTCTTTTATTAAGTAAAAACAATAACTCCATGTCAGAAAAATGAGAAGAAGAATGATCTTTATTTTGTTCAGTTCAAAAATCATTACAGCTAAATCAAAAATTTACATTTTTCTTAGAATTATTCTTTACACTTTCTAAATATTATAATATTGCTTAAAAGCAATAAGTTCCAAATTATGCATGAAAAAAATTAAAGATACTATAACAAGACAAGATCGAGTTGACACCTCAAACTTGAAGTAAGGACGCACACTAAAAAATTAAGTATATTGAACGAACTTTTAGTACCCTCTAATATTAACCCAATTTCATTACAATATAGATGCATCTCCAATCATGGATCACTTTGCATACATTCTCTTATTTGTATTCTTTACGTGTTTGAATCTAACCTGATAAAGAATTTTATCGAGTAGAAATTATATCTCGAGAAACGAAAATATAAGATGAGAAAGAACAAAAATAAAATATTATCAAATTTATTTTAATTAATTACCAATATCTAGATTTAGTTCTTTATTTTTAAAAAAGTACTTTTATGATATATTTTCTCTCACTACAAAAATACCAAGGCAATCTTGAGGTGATGAGTCCAATGTTGAAAAGAAAGAAGGAAATTGGGGGGAAGATCAAATAGCATCACGAGCAAAATATGAAGGACTATTTAGTATTTTAAGTGGAAAAAGTGTGGACGACTTTGAGTTTAAATTAAAAAATAACTGACTCTTGAAAGCTTTTTCTGGGCGCGGTGAAAGAATAAGGATGACGTGTGATGAACTACACAAAATAAAAAGGGAAAAAGAGGAAAGACAAATCTTTCGACGACCTTGCT
Organism: Solanum sejunctum; assembly: GCA_025642045.1. Lineage (NCBI taxonomy): Eukaryota > Viridiplantae > Streptophyta > Magnoliopsida > Solanales > Solanaceae > Solanum > Solanum sejunctum. Next base: position 23,046,470 of record JAOTQJ010000049.1, on the reverse strand, counting down.
GAGTCTCGAGGACATATCACATATGGAGTAAAACCAAGTCGGTATCTCATTCTCTCTCAACGCCGATTCTAGGGTTTTTTTGACCATCGATCGCTTCATCTTTTTGGTGTAGATTTAGCTGTGCATAAGTTTGGACCATCTCAAATGTCAAGGCCTCAGGTCACCATCACCTTGGGACGCTCTGGTCAAGTAAGCTTTCACTCTTATTTTGCATCAGAATGTTGTTTATAAAGCATCAGACCTATGTTACTCTTTTATCGGAATATTAATTTTGCCGTTTTTGTACATTCTGTTAATTCTTTTAGGAGCTTACTTGGTTTGTTGTTGCTTTTGAGGGTTCAATTTACCTAAATTTGCATATTTTGTTCTGATTTTTAAACTCGCAGAAGGTGGTGAAGCGATCATCAGCTTCTCAGGGTAATGGTTTTGGACAAAAGACATTGTCAAGAGGTAAAAGGTCATTAGGAGAGAGCTATAGGACTGGCTCTGAGGATCCTTCGGAATCCCTTCGTAAACGGTAAAATCGTTTGTTTGTTGTTCTGGCTAGTTGGAAAGCTAGGGCTAGTGTGTGCTGTATCTAATTAATATTTTCTGGCTAATGCAAGTGATAAAATAAACTATGGAAGTTAAGAGTGGTGGTCACGTCTCTTATGATTTTATTTGATAGTGGAAGTTTTGCCATGTTTTTGCAAGTGTACGAGGGGATAAAGATGCAGGAGCTTCCAGATATGGCAGACTGAATGGTATTATGTGAAATATTTGTCATTTACATGTTCTTTTGTTTTTTGGATGATTCGAGTGTCCTGTGCTATTCTTTGGTTCATCACATATTAGCTCATGTTTGGTACTGTTACTGTTATGTAAAGATGCAGGCATTGGGAAAAATGACCTCCGACTGAAACTGACACACAGAAGAAGGCAGAGGGAAATTCTTCTGCAGATTGAAGAAAGAAAAAAGGTGCAACGTAATAGGATGACAAGAAGCATTCAACCTGCAGAACAATCTCACAGGAGGCTTGTCACCAGCAGCCAACCATCGTCAGGATCTAGTGAATTGCTTCAGATAGAGGCTATTAGATCCTCCTATACATCACAAACTGCTGGTGGTGTTAGACCGAGATCCCCTTATAGACTTGCAAATGATTCTAAAGAAGTCTCTTCTTCAAGGAATGTCACTGCAGCTCAGCATGTACCATCAGTAAGGCCAGCTGAACCTTCAAGAATGATTCGTATGGTGGGAAATAACCTCGTCGACTCTTCTCAGCTAAAAGTCCTTACCCCTGTGACCATGAGGGCAGCACTGGCTGCCAGGAATCCATTGTCAGGTCTTCCCTCTGCAAATGGAAGCACGCTGCAAAGCCCATATCCTGTATGAACCTACTTATTATTTATCTTGTTTTCTATCTTGAAACGTTGCTGGTAGCATGCTAGTCTTATCTTGAACTGGATAACAGAAACTGGTGGTCTATGAGCTAAGCTCTAACCTCTTTAGTTGTTGTCTTTCTGGGGAACAACACAGTCAGTGTTACTTGACCAGTTTTTACACTAGATAGTCCTCACATGCTTCCTAGTTTCTTTGTCATTCCAAATTGTTGCCTATATTTGTCCTTCATTCTGGAATTTGCTTATAGTTAAAGTATCGGATTGCTGATGGAAGTTAGATTACTGTGGCATCGTTTGACCATGTCTAAGAATGCCGGGGCTACTAATGCTCATTGAAATTTTGTTTTGTCTGCGTTGTTTTACTATTGTCTGTGTTATTTTTCATCAATATTTTCTATATCTCCTGGCCGCAAGGCTGCAATGTATCATTCTTTGCATTCCTTCTCCTGGTATTGAAAATTTCCAAGTTGTATATTCATATGTCAATATTTATCATTCTTTTCATTCTTTTTCCTGGTATTAAAAATTTCCTAGTTGTTTATTCATATGCCAATATTTCTACATTGCTTGTCAACAAAGTCCAAATTAGTTGTAAATCTCACAATTTATGTCTTTCTCATAACACCATCTTTTCTTAGCTACTGTGAATTTGTCTCGTTTCCCTTTATGGCTGTATGAAGGAGAAAGGGAGAAGAAATATTTGAAAATGGACAGAATTTATGTGAATATCTTAACATTGTTCTATCTGTTGTTGTACAGGATCAACCTCCTGCAACTGTAGCCAGTCTATTAAATTCGCTCGGTTTGGGGAAGTACACTATCAACTTTCAAGCTGAGGAGGTGAATATTACTATGTTGATTGATGAATCATGTGTTTTAATTTTTTTTAATCATTTCCTTGTTATTACATTATCTCAGCACTATGAACATTTTTTATATCAATACTTTTACTGTGGCTGAAAAAGTTGGAAGGTTGAACTAGATTTCACTGCAAAAAGTAACTAGATCCTGCATCAAGTAGTTCCCTGACCTTCTAGTTTTGTAAAAAGAGGATTTTTTATGAGGAGCAAGTTAGAGTGGTACTTAATATTGTGTGTCAAATCTGCTCTCCTAGTATACTTGATTCCTAAGTGCACACATATATACAGTTAGCAGGTTGCTCATTATTTAGAGAAGTACCTTCTGTAATGTGATGAGGTGGCGGAGCCAGGAATTCCAGGGGATTCAAAAAAAAGAAAGTTCTTGTACCAAAGAGATTCGACAACTAAAATATATATAGAAAAATCATTTTTCCCTATCTACATAGTGTAATTTTTCAATGAAGGGGGGTGAATTTGTCCCCTATGCACCCCTTTGGCTCCGCCCCTGATGTGATGAATATCTTACGTGACGCATCTTCCAATAGTTGGTTATTTTTTGTGTTTGAACCCAAATCAATCTTAAAAGTTTCTTCATTTGTCTGTATCATATATCAATTACTAGGTCACATTTTATCCCATGACATTTCTTATTTACTCGTTTGATCTACCTTTTAGTCTGCCCTCAGCAATTAATGAACTTATTAAGTAGAGATGCATTATGGGCCTTTCAAATTCTTTACATAAATGTCTCTTGTATTGTGGCCACGTTGAAGCTCTTCATCTCTTTTATCGTCCCTTTCTAACCATATGCTCATCTTGGACTTAAACCCAAGATTATTACTTGTGTAAAGGACAGTAGTCTCACTGCTATTCACAAAATAGAAGCTACACCATTTACCCATAATATTCTCAATTGTCCTCTATTTTCCCTAGCCTTGTCCTTTGTGACACGGTTCATAATCAGTCCATTTATTTATCTGTCTGTTTACACGCCTCACTTTATGTTTCGTTTGAGTGATTTATTATACTTTGCCAAGAATTTGAGACATCCTAGTTAAACTCCTCTCATAGTGATGTGACGCCTTCTTTACCCATTTCAGGTAGACATGGCTGCATTGAAGCAAATGGGTGACCGTGACCTGAAGGAACTGGGGATACCTATGGTACTTATTATAGTTTCAGTCATCTTATTTGGAAAATTACACTCGCAAATTCAACTGCAAGTGGCACCTATTCACTTCCTGAAGATAACTGGATATTTTCTCGGTGGGGTTGGGGAGAAGGCTAAACTTCTCTTGATTATACTGAACAGTAGTACAGTTGCTACTCTTTTCTCATTTTAGCCTCTAATTGTTGCATTCTGGGAATTTGCAGGGACCAAGGAAGAAGATTCTCCTGGCTATGCTTTCCCGAGCTAGAAGGGCAGTTTAGTATGGTAGTTATATTTGTTTAATGCAATGCTCCTATGTAGTTTTAACGTTGAAGTTTTCAAACTGATGGTTCTTGGGAAATGTATATAAAGGATAGTGGTAAAATGCTATAGTATTGGAAGAATATTTGTTGTATAAAAGACATTTATAACAGTGAAATTTTCTTTTCATTTTTGGTGTGTTGTGGTTTTATTTTAGAGAACTGTTCGACAGGGGAAAAGATTTAGAGTTATCCTATAGCTAAGATTAATGAATTAATAGTACATTGATATGATTCTGAAGTGTTATGTTCACTGTTTTGCCAATATAATGCAGACGTACAAACTGCAAATATAACAATGTTTTCAATTAATGCGCTCTTAAATAATGTAATTACAAAAGATAAATGCATAGTAATGTCTCTGAAACGATCATCAACAAGCTTTAACAGAAGGGTTAGCAGGGTGTGGGGACGAGGCACGATTTTTATTCCCACAATCATTCCCAGTCCTTGCAACCAGAGCAGTCAAAAACTTGTTATTGGCTTCCTTTAGATTCTTAACCGACGGCTGTGATGAAGAAGAACTCCGGTTACAGGCGTGATCAGCAGGAAACCGGTGTTTGAGGCAAACTTGAATCCGGCAAGTCTTGCAAGTGCTAGTGTTGGAGAAGGTCAAAACCTCCTTGCATCTCTTTACACGGCAGGTGGGTTTCTTCTTCTTCTTAGGGTCACAATCCGCAGATTGTTCATGTTTCTGCAATATCCCTTTAACTTCTTCGCTGCTTTTACAGCCGGTTGTTTCAATGGACATGGAACAAAGTTCGCAAACCAAAACCTTTCGGCTGTTATAGTCGGATTTTGGGCATTCATGAGACTTGCATGATCTATGCTCCACACAAAATACCTGCGCAGAGGTTTGTATCACGAAAATGTTATCAAATCAACTTTTTGTTTAAATAATATACAGCGATCAATTCAGTGGTGTATGTTGAAGCTCTATTAAAATCAAATATCAAAGAGGAATTGCTGATGACAAACGAATTTAAGATTTGAACTTTACGGTGCGGTCAGCTGTATCCCCTTTGGACAAAGGTATGAATGGCCATATTGTAGCAGATGACTACATTTAACATGTCTTTTTTATAGAAAGGAGCAGCAAATTTTTTGTGATGAGTAAAACAAAATCGTAAAATGAAGGGGTAAAAGTGGCTTACCTTATGACAGGCATGACAGGTAAAAGGAAGAAAATCGAGCTGATGACAATCAGATAGTTGGCAGTGTCTTCCTAAATCTGGAAAAGCTTCTGTTCCTCCTCCCATCTTCTTCTTATTTTTCTTTTTTTGTCAGAATTTTTTTTCTTCTAGTTGCCTGGAATGGAGGTTTCATGGCTATATATAAGAGTTGATAGGATTTTAAGGTGCTCGGCTTGGACAATAAGCCAGAACTATTTACGGGTCGGCCCTCGTAATCGTAATTCATATGTGAAAGGAAACCCGTGAAGTTGCTTCATACGCGCTTTCGTCATCGATCGGATCCGGGTCGGTCAATGTGATCCAGAACGATTCAGAAAATTCATGGCTTGATGCATACTCTGGGCCCCAAGCCTCAACTTCTGTCTGGGCTTAATTTTGGTATTCATCCAAGTATGTTCTGGGCCTGATCTCGCACAATAAGGACCAGAAAGCAAACATGAACCGAACTGTATCCATTCAACCCAAGAATGGCATAAAGTTTTGAGCAAACAACACAAATTTCATTGGTTTGAGGCCTAATTATGTGCCTTCACTTTTAGTTTTCAAATCACCTTCAATACCACAATCACTTTGCTCTGGATAAGGCACATGTAGATACGTGTATGTCGGATACATGCTGATCAAATTAGATTTAATTTGTTTGAGATATTCAAGTATGATTCACATGTATTTGGGGTACGCTAACTCTCTGTCACGCCTTTTGCTTGCCTCTCTGCTCTCTTAATTGCTTCTATCCTTGTGTATTTATATTTTAGAATATATCTCGTCTCCAAGATACATGTATCTAGTGCAATCAGAATGTATTTTGGGATACACTGAATCTCTCTGGTTCATTTTTCTCCCTATTTATATGTATGTGGTATCAAAGATACAACTATTTAATATCTTTGATGCATGTATCTAATTTGAAACTTGAAGGAGTGGTACGTCTAATTTGAAATTTGAATACATAATTATTTCAAATTAAGTACTATTAATCTTTTACGCATATTTTTTATAACCAATCAAATATCAAAAACCAAACAAATTTCTTCATACAAACACAATCATTTGTTATTTCTTTTCCCTTTTGGATAAACTCGCAAATGTTTTGCAATCAGAGACAAGATGCACATGCAATCATGCATGAAGCATCATCAGTGAAATCCATGGGATTTATCAACCATAATTGCAATAGAAGTGGAGTGACTATGAAACATCATTGGTCAAATTTATGTGATTAATTTATCAACAACAAAAAAAAAAGAAATCAATTCAGTTGAAGAGCGCCAAAATAAATAAATAAAATTAAAAGGGTTAACATTTGACTTCACAAACTCACATCCTTCTTGGTCGTAAAGTCAATTATAGCCCTTCCATACTCATTTTTTCTTTTTTTTTCCCTTTTTTTTAAAAAAAAAAAACAAAAGAGAGGTCCCTTGCAGATTTGTAAAGTGGAAATTCCTTTGCTTTTATAAAGTTTCTTGGAGAGCATAAATGCTCAATTGTATAGTATTGTATATTATATCTATATTTTTAGGTTAGTGTAGAGGACCACGGCATCCAAATAACAAAGAAATCTGATATGGTATATCAGATTAATAATACTAATAAATATTTTGTTGCAGATGTTGAGCCTAATTAGTTATTATTACCTCTAATGAAAAAATGACACGGCAATAGATTGGTAGGTACGTAACTATTATATCTTTCATGAAACAATGCGAGCCAGTTAAGGCTCAAAAATTATTATATATTATGTATAAGCAACGTGCCTAAAGTTATACAGCACTAGCATAACAAATCTAATGAGTACTAATTAATGCAAGTTTAATTGATAATTTGATAAAATTTTATCACAAGATGAAACTAATTCTGTATGTTGATCATTAGTTTCGAAGGGGAAAAGGATTAAAAAATGCCTTTGAATTATATGAAATAAATTTAAATGCTCTTTATTTATAATTTCGTCCAAAAATATCTTTGTTGTCAAAACTTTGGTCTAAAAATCTCTTTATTCTCACTAAATGGGTTAAAAATGTCCTCCTTTCAATAAATATATATTTTTTGGTCATAAATGCCCTTCTTTTTAAACATATTGTGTTCCTAATAAAAAATATTATTCTTAAATAACTATTTTCTTGTTTTGTTTCTTTTAAAATCACTATAACTAATAAAAATATAATAAAATAGTCTTTTTCTCTTAATCTCATTTTAACAATTAAAACAAAACATCCTACCCTTATAACAAATAATATATGTCATAAATATAAAATTATAGTAAAACCCAAAATTAATTTTTATTTAGATAACGATAAAAATAATAATTATAATAAAACAAAAAATATTTTTAATTTTTTCTCAAATTGAAGTAGTGTGTTCAAAAATAAAATAAATAACAAATTTATTTTAGGAATGACATTTTTTACCTATTAAATAATAAATAGAACATTTTTGGACCAAAGTATTGATGACAAAAATATTTTTAGACTAAACTATAAATTAAGGATTTTTTTATTCATTTTGTGTGATTTAAGGATATTTTTTTTAATATATTTTTCTCATTTCAAAATTATTTTCTTAACATAATATATATATCGAAATAAAGTACATCGTATTAACCTATGCAATATCAGATCCATATGTTAAATTATTCATATTCATATGTCTCAGTTTAAGTATGCGATAATGTTAAAATGTCCCGCATTAGTTATTTCTTTAGTAAATGCATAAAATTTTTTCTTGAGCTAAGATATGTATGTTCATTTTCTTAATTTAATTTAGGGTCACATCTTTTTCGAGAAAAATGTACTCCCACAAGTGCCCCTTTTCACTAACTTTTCACCAATTCAATTGGGTACTAATTGGCGATTGAATAATTGGTGTTTAGTTTAAACATGTCGATGTCCCACAAATATAATGACGGTGAATTGTATTAATACATAAATTTTCACATTGATGATTAATGATATGAGTGGTTTTCTTATAAATTTAGACAATTCTCTTCCTTTTGAACTAACTTTTGAGGTGTGAGTTAGGTCTAAGACCTTTTTCAACAAATTCTCTTTCTTTTAAGCTAATTTTTGAGCCTATAAATTAGACGTAAAAATTTAATTTCATCAAATCGTGATTTATCGTGGGATAATATATTAATTGAGTAAAGAATTTGTATACATGATACACGACAAAGTCAAAAAGGACCTAACTGATTGAACATTTCGCTTTTGAAATTAGGGACGATTTTTGTGACATTACGAGAAATATATTAGAAGCAAATACAAAAGGGTGAAGAACCATCCAGAAAATATGGACCTTAATTTTTTTTTAATTGGCAATAATTGTGAGATCACATCATAAAACGGAAACTTTAATTAGAACTAATTTAATTTAATTTTAAAAACTAATCATGCACATTCGTGATAAGTAAATCAAAATAGCAACACATTATGGAAGAAAGGAAAGTATCGATCTCATGAGTTTTTTTTCTAATATACATAATCTAGAATAATATTTGTAAAAAAATTCTTACAAAAAAATTGAACAAAATTCTCGATGCATATATAGGTTATATTGTTAGTTCTCATACTTCATTAGACTACAAGAAATAAATGGATCATCTCATAACAATTGAGAATGATAGTCTGCATGCGTCTACTAAAGTAATGAACCAAATTCTTTATCATAGAAATTAAGATAGAAAATAAATAATACAATAGTTTTTGCATGAAAAAATTCCTTGCTCAAGAAAAAATGATCACGATGTGTCTAATAGGATTTAAGCTCGATTCCACTATCTTCAAGGAGCGAAAAGATTACAAACTCTTACAATCAAATTAAAGGATGACTAATAATCTCTTAATCCCTTTTCCCTTACAAAAACAATTAAAAACCCAATCCAACAAAGCAACTACTCAACTGCCCACTAAATTAATCTAGTGAGAGCAATTAACTTAGACTTTCTACACCCCATCCCAGCTAACTCTAACTATACATTGCACAATGAGAAAATGAAATGATTCAAGATGAACACCAAGTTTCTTTATGTATCAGGACTTGATTTACATGAAGCGAGCAAAGAAATAAACTAAAAACTAGCAACATAAAGTGACAACATTTTTTAGGACTATTTGCCGTTCTTCGTTGTATTTCTTGAGAGTAGCTTTTTGTGCCTTTTTGCTGTGAAAGAGATATCTTATTGGTCAATAGACCTACCACACTATCAAAACCCCAATACCAACAGAAGTGTTTATTGATAGTATATTATTTATAATTGTCATTTTCATTTACATGTCAATAGTTTAATCATGGGATCAGATCTCATTCCACAGCTTGTTGAATCATCAAAAATACAATTTAACATAGAACAAATTAAATCAAGATAATTTTATTTCTCAAAATTTTTATGAATAATAAAAATAATTAGTAAATATTAATAATAAAAAAAGAAAAAGAAGAAGAACGAGAGTTTCTTCGTGGAGGTTTCCCTGTCAACTTGCTAGGGTGTTATGTGAGTGCTCTTTTTTGTTAACACCTTTTAGACTTTTAATATCACAAAGTTTTATTGCTGTTTTTTCTATGAAAGCTACAACTCATGTGCTATCTTTAATCATCAAAAAAGTCACAAAAAGATACCCATAACATAATTGCTGTTAATTATCCTTCTTCAGGACGTTTCAAATACTTTATTACTTCACTTTTATTTATTTCCTATTTTAAAAATAAATTTTATTATTTTAATATATCAAGAAAAATATTTTTTTTATTTTATATCATATACATTAGTTACTAATTTGTCAAATCATTTTTTCCAGGCTAAAACTATATACTCACCTAATCCCTTTTATATGTTATCTCTCTTTATATGTCATCTTTTGTGATGACACTTGTGTTTAAAAAAATATCATTTTATTATTTTATGATTATTTAATGTACATTAATTACTTTTTAGTTTTTCTAATTGATCAAATATATTTTTTTAAAATTCATTAATTATTAAAAGTAAAATAGGAAGAATAATATTATTTATATATTAATTTTATAAAATAATATATATTAAGGATCATATATCTATAGTAAAGACAACATATAAAAAGATATAAGAGAATATCAATTAACATGAATATTGTAATAGAATACTCTTTTTTTTTTAATATACTTGTAAAGTTTAAATTCACAAGTAAGAGTAATCTGAGGGAGTAAATTAAAAGAAGTCCAAAAGCTACTCTTTTTTTCATAGATTTTATCATATTTAGTCAATGTCTAATTTGCTTTTCTCCATCACATCAATTTTTAAAAGTTATTCATAACTGCTCGAAAGTTTTTAATTTTCAATATTTATAACTCAACGGGTCCATATTATATCATGAATTCATGAGCATTTAGTAGACACTTCTAATTCAAATGACAAGAATCACAAGCAAATTCATTTAAATTAGTACAATTATAGCTTGAATTTTTCTAAAGACTAGAGTTAATAATAGAAAATTTATTTGAATTCTCTTATTTTAAATATTTGTAAGAGAAAATTTCTATTTCAGTTTTTCCTCAGTTACCCTTTAATATCCAATAAGAAAATTCTAATGTAGATCATTCTAGTCTTATCTTTCATGCTTAGAAAATACAAACTTTTACAAAAAAACCATGTGATCTAGTAACATAATTAAAACTAAAAAGGAAACCAATCTTCAAACTTAAGGCAGTATATAACTTGTTAAATTTTTATTAGGGATTTTAATATTTATATTAAAATTTAATTAAATTTATATTTATATTAAAAAAACTTCATGTTAATACAAAGCCTTAGTAGAAAAGGTGAGAAATATTTAGCTTCCTTGTATTGGCGACATGACCAAGATTTTTATTAAGAAATTTCAAGATATAAATAAATAAATAAATTGATTGAAAAAATTTGACATTTAATATATATATCTTACTTAGTACTTATTTTTAACCCAAAAAGGTTCAGACAACCCCTAATTAAGGTTAGCTCTTCCCTGCCCAGAATGACCCTGCTTAAAGAGCTGAAGACCGCAATTTGAGGTAAAAGCTCAAGTGCACTATGTTCCAAATCCTAAATCTTAATGGGAGCAATTTGAGTTAAAAACAAAAATGATTGGAAAAAGAAATATGAATAAATAGCTCTCAGGTACTGAATCCTGCTGGTAACATCCAAATTTCTGCCTCACTATCAGCTTCCTCTCTCCAAATCTCAGTCTGTCATAAATGTCTGCTTCAAACAACTGTCCCTGAAGCTCAAAGAATGAATTTTGAAACCTTTTCCATAAACCCAACGTTTGTTTTCATTCATATTTGAACCTCAAAGATTGAATCTTGAAACTTTTTTTTGGTTGAAATGGGTACTAGCAAGCAAAGATGGAGGATTTCATTTCATAAGTCTCCATCAAAACACCCTCCTATTCCTATAGAATTTCTCTGTCCTATATCTGGTTCTCTCATGGCTGACCCTGTAATTGTTTCTTCTGGCCATACTTTTGAACGCCACTGTGTTCATGCCTGCAAATCACTTTCTTTTACTCCTGTTCTTCCTGATGGTTCTGTTCCTGATTTCTCCACCGTCATCCCTAATTTGGCTCTCAAGTCTACTATCCTCAATTTTTGCCGTTCTACTCTTCTTGACCCTCCAAAACCCATCAATTTCCTGACAGCTGAAAGTCTCGTTTACACATTGAAGGCTACCCAAAACCCCCAAAACCTCGCTAAAGATACTGTCAGATTCAATGGAGTCCGGATTATTCAGTCGGCAACTGAGTTGAATCGGGTACCGAGTCACATCTCAACGAGTTCGGAGGAATCTGTGACCCCTAGAAGTGGACCCACTTGTTACTCTTCGTCGTCGGCCTCTGACGTGGATAACCTGAACCCTAATTCCGCTGAAGAAGATGAACTTCTTGTGAAATTAAAGAGTTCAAATATATCTGAACAAGAGGAAGTTGTCATCTCGTTTCGTAAATTGACCCGAACCCGTGAAGAAACCCGGTTCCAGTTATGCACTCCTCGTATACTGTCAGCTCTGCGTGTACTCATCACCTCAAGGTATGTTTCTCTACAAGTTAATTCAGTAGCGGCATTGGTAAATTTGTCGTTAGAGAATCGAAACAAAGTGAAAATTTTACGGTCTGGGATTGTTCCGTCTTTGATTGACGTGTTGAAAAGTGGATTCCAAGAATCACAGGAACATGTTGCTGGTGCACTTTTCAGTTTAGCATTAGATGATCAGAACAAGACTGCAATTGGGGTATTAGGAGCACTGCCTCCGCTTCTTCATGCCCTTCGCTCCGAATCGGTGCGGACTAGGCATGATTCCGCATTGGCTCTGTACCATCTTACTTTGGTTCAGAGTAATAGGGCTAAATTGGTGAAACTTGGGGCAGTTCAGCCATTATTAGGCATGGTTAAAACGGGTCATATGACGGGGCGGATTCTGTTGATACTTTGTAACCTGGCAGCCAGTTCTGAAGGGAGAGCAGCAATGCTTGATGGGGGTGCAGTTGATTGTTTTGTATGTATGTTGAGAAAGGGGGATTTTGATTCGGATTCGACTCGTGAGAATTGTCTTGCTGCATTATATGGACTAAGTCATGGCGGGCTTAGGTTTAAAGGGTTGGCTAAAGAGGCTGCTGCAGAGGAGTTGTTGATACAAGTTGAGGAAGTGGGAAGTGAAAGGGCCAAGGACAAAGTTAGAAAGATATTGGAGGTTTTGAGGCAGAAGGATGAAGAAGAGGAGGAGGAAATTGATTGGGAGAAGTTGCTTAATTCGGATGATGATATCAGTCAAGCACGGATAAGTTCTTCATAGCCCTTGTTTGTTTCTGTTTCTTCATTGTATGCTATTTCATTCCTTTTTTTTTTTTTCTGAGAAATGGCTTGTAATTAGGCACGGTGCTCTCTTTGCATAGCTACTGATAGCATGAGTTTGGTTTTGGTTTTCCTCGTGTCGTGTGGGATCATTTGACAGTTGAACAGGGTAAATAATGTTGGAAATGTAAAGAAAAGATTCTGAACAGTGTGTCTTTGTTTTTTGAAAAAAATGAGGTTGTCTTGTCTTTAACATGAACTCATTTACTCATACTCTTCTAGCCCCATTTTCATTTTGCTGTGCCTGGGGCTTATTCTATCAACTGTTTGTGGCTTACACCAGCCATTGTATAGTAATCTGGGATTTATGTTGGAGCTGATTGACTTCTGCAACTTTGAAATTCATGAGAAAATTGACCTTCCTAAGTTTCTTTAAGGTCTGCATTGCTATAGACATTGCTGCATAACTGATGTAATGAACTCCAGAGTTGTTTGGCATCTTTGAGCATCCTGGTGCTCAAACAGTGAAAGCAAGAACGAAGAGAGTGTACCATTCCGACAATCCTTGCTCTGATGTGTGGTGTTAATAGGAAGGTTAGATTTCTGCACTTAACATTTTTACATGGGGACTTAAAAAGTGTTTGAGCACTAGTTTCAATTGTATTGCAAGATTATGTACTTCTGTAAGTGTTTAGACATTATCGTTCTGATACTTAGCTCTTTCGTTCTCTTTTATCTCCTTATAATGCTGACTTTGACATGCAAAGACAATTAAGACAAGATTCTCATTACAGATTATATTGCTGCATTGGATGTAGAGTCTACTTTCAGACCATACTAGTTACAGATGAACTAGTGCTGTCTGATCTTTTCCTGTACATATCATTTCGTTCATTTCAATACTTGGCTGAGTGATGAAAGATATGAATAGGCACTGCTCTTTATGCCTTACATCTACCATTGATATATTTTGGCACAGTGAGATGGTTCATCTTCCTCTCTAAAAGATTGGCCTTACAACTGTGTGTTGTGCTTTCTCCTCCTGAAGTCTCTCCTTGTCCTTCAGGATCTTGTGGGAACTTTACTTAACCAGAAACTAATGTTGTTGCGTCTTCGTTTACCAGAAACAAATGTTCTTGTTTTCTATACACATAGGTAGTTCTAGGATATAAGTTTTATTATTTCAATATTTAAGGTGTTTAAAATTGAACCTATGATTTCTTATAGTTATACGTTCATTACTACTCTCTGTTGCAATTTTCATGGATTTTTACATATAAATTATGCTCTACGTCAAAAGTATTAGTCCAGATGAACCCCATTACAATATGCTACACTCATCTTTGAATAGGAAATGGAGTGAACTCCAGCATCCAAAATGAATTTGCTTCGTCGAAAGAAGTCTCATACTTCGAAAGATTATCTTTTGCTTGTGTTAGATGTCCCATACTGCAAGAATTTCAGGACTCAGAAGCATTCCCTGTTGAAAATAATCCTGATATAGGATCAGCGGCAGTAAATATACTCACAAACCCACATGACTAAGAAAGTAGAACTGGTAGTAAATGTAGTTTCATAGTTCCTTTGGATGCCTAACTGGTTTTGATCAACATGCAGTGCCCTTCCAAAATGCATAGGATTCTTGAACATGAGCTTGTTCTTATGCAGTTTCGACCCTCTGTATTCTAGTTCCAGAAGATGAATTCATTATGTTTCACTTGTCCACTATATTAAAATAAAAATTCGCTTTTTACTTGTCCAATTTAGAAAATGAAAAGATATTTTATGTACTATTCTGGCCTTATTATTAGTAAGTACCAAGGACTGATCATTTCTCATATTTAGGTGACTTGTAATAATCAGGAGTGATATAGTAATATTAAACAAGTAAACATGGACTGAGGCAGTATTATAATTTCATGGTTTGACAGTGGGACTGTGTAACATATATCGGTATCTATTGTGTCACTATGTGATATATGTAAAGCCGTCCAAATTTATTTGATTTTGACACCTCGACAAGAATCAATACCAAGCGCGTTCTGTTTCTCTTTAGTTAACCAGGCAATAGTGCCAGGTGAACTTTATTTGGCAATGTCACTTTTAGAATCTATACTAAAGGAAACACTGACCGGAATTAAGATACAACCTTTTTTAACAATTGCTGTCAAACCATAGTAAAACAACAAAACAATCAATCAATCATTCATTTTGAACTGAAAAGTTGCAAACCTTATCTACGGTTTGATTTCTTATTGCAGCAAATTTGATGAACAAACAATAGCCTCTTAAGTGCATCTCATTTCACTTTAAGGTACTAGTACTTCACACTAACCACAAGCAGTTGCAGTTGTAGTAGTAGTAGTAGTTCCAAAACAGAACTTAAGGAGTGCTTTCTGATCTAAATAAATGGTAAAAATTAAAAACAATGTATACATATTATAAGTTTTATCTTGTAAGTGAATAAAAGCAAAAACGAAATTCGAACCCAGAAAACATACAGTAACATAATCAACATCTCTCAATTGTTAAAAGCATCACACCTGTGCCTGATCTCACCACTTCTGCCAAATTTAACGTCATGCTCACTTAGCTTCTGCATTGCTGAAGCAAAGGCCTTAAAGAATGCATTTTGATCTCTAATATACTCTTCAACATGAACTCTCGTCCTCGGATCTGAAAACAGACCACGGTCGGAAGACAACAGACCTAAACCCTTAGGTAAGTTTTGGTAGTACATGTTGTCGAATTTATTAGGAGTCATTACATCGTTGAACACGGACAATGTTGGATCTTTCTGGTAATTACCACAAGCATTTCTCAAAGCTTGAGCAAATCTAGGGTTGTAAGAAGGGTCATATTGCGAAGTTTGGTTGAAATTATAGAGATTTGAGCTGAACTCTTTACAATGTGAAAACCCAATTGTGTGAGCGCCGGATAATGCTACCATTTCCGGTATCGAAAACCCCTTTGACCCGAAAATCTTAATGATTTGATCCATCGACATTGTGGGTCGGGGCAGATTTCCTTCAACCAACGAAGCTTTTGAAATAAAAGAATCTTTACGGCCCAGATTAACTGGATAAAACGGGCCTCCGGTTTGTACAACGAGATTCCGAGCAGCGACGGCGAGAATGTCGGAGCAAGAGACTACTCCGGGGCAAGCAAGTTCAAGCGCCGTTTTGGCGCGTATGACAACATCGAACCCATCGCCGGGGAGAGAAAGGTTGATATCGGCGTCACGCTCGGCTTTGTTGAAAGGAGTTGAGGAGACGAGGACGGAGGCGTCGCAGCCTCCGACGAAGCAGTCGTGGAAGAAGAGGCGGAGGGTGGCGGCGGCGGTAGTAGGTGAAGTGATCTGTTTGTTTGTAGTGGTTTCTTGCATAATCTGTTCAAATCTTGGACATGACCTCCGGTAGTAGGCAGAATTCAGCGGCGAATGGCGCTGTGATAAAGAAGGAGTTAAGAAAACAGAGAAAAGAAGAAAAAGCAGAACAGTTGAACCCATTCGCATAGTTCTCTGCTAAGCTCTTTTCTGCTCACTCTTAGAGAAGGGAAAGTAGAGGTGTTTGGGTTTTAGAGAAAAATGGGGAAGAGGGAAATAGGTAATGGGAGGAACAGAGCAGTGGGGATAGGGAAATAGCTGGAGGGCTTCAATGGGGTCTTCATATTTCTCACTTCTTCTCTTCATTCAATGATCTGTTCTTTTTTGTTTTGTTTTTTATTTTTGTTTAATTATACATGTTCTACTCTCATTTTCTTCCATAAGTCCAAGTGCTTTTCTGTTTACAACTCATCATTTTTTCTTCTTTTAGGTATATTGGGAAAAAGAACTGTTATGATGGAATAGTAAATAATCATTCATTTTTAATTTTATTTAGAGTTTGATTTTTAATTTTTTTTCCATATATAAAGACTCTTAAATGAGGAGGAAGAGAGAAAATGGAAACGAAAAATGGAAGGATATTCTTGTATGGGAATGAGGCAAAAAGGAATAATTTTTTTTTTTTTTGAGTGGAGCTTTTAGCATATTCAAATGTGATCATTAAACAGAAATAACAAATAAAAAATAGTTTAAAGAAAATAGAAGGAAGACATTATTGTGACATGAAATAGGAAATTTAGCAAGAGAATCCTATGAGTTATGAGGAAATTAAGAAAACGAGATACGCGCCGTTACATGAACCACCAATCACGGGATATGAGATTGGTCCACATGCAAAACCCGACTCTGAATTGACCCGTCGGTGCTGTTAACATTTTAGAATCTAATGTGCTCCGTTTTAATTATTTTATTTTATTTTATTTTATAATATAAGTTTTAAATTTCAAATTATAGATATAAAATATTATTTTTTATAAAATAAAATAAAATACAGGTGAAAACGGAGGGTAGTTCTTTGACCTTGATGACATGGCAATTATCAAGGACCAGTAAATTCAATAGTGCAATTAAAAAGTAAAAAAACATTAGTAACGTCTCGTACTGTTTTCCTTTTTCCTACACATTAACGTCTGATCCATATAAGATAGAGTATTTGATCAATATCCGAGATTAACAGTATTCGGCCATGAATTGGTTAATATTTGAAATAATAATATATTCAAAATTGAAATTTAAAATAGTAAAAAAATTAATAATCCTCTCCATCCACTTTTAATGTATAAAAATTATTGAAGTAGGTCTTACGCTTAATTCACACCTTAAAAGCTATCTCAAAGGAAGAAGAATTACTTAAACCTTATAAGGAGACCACCCATCTCATTAACCACCAATGTGGAACTTTGTGTCTCAACCCCCCTCACGTCCAGTGCTTAGCTCTGGTGCGTGGACAATTTTTCGGGAGTCCAACATTAGGTGAGACGGGCCCTGCTCTGAGGATTGCCTAAACCTTATAAGGAGACCACCCATCCCATTAACCACCAATGTGGGACTTTGTGTCTCAACCCCCCTCTCACGCCCAGTGCTTAGCTCTGGTGCGTGGACAATTTTTCAGGGGCCCAACATTGGGTGAGACGGACCCTGCTCTGATACCATGTTGAAGAAGGTTTTAAGTCTAACTTACACCCCAAAAGTTAGCTCAAAGGGATGAGGATTGCCTAAATCTTACGAAGAGATCACCATCCTATTAACTACTAATGTGAACTTGGTGTCTTCTCAACAAAAATAACTGTTTTTTTTTTAAGTTCAATCTAAAAATCAAATATAAGATTAAGAGTGGTATAATAAATTACACTTCATTTATCAGGAAGTATATCAAGACAAACATGACAGGAAGAAGTAGAAGAAATCCAACCATTTTAGGGTTTAAGGTGAGGTGTGGGGATACGCGTCATTAGCAGGATATAATCCAATGTTAAGCTCTAATTGAAGTCAGTAAACATGTGATTTGTGACTTTCGAGTTGTACTATATTTCAGAATTTTCTTGAAAAGGACATCAAATTAATTCTTTCTAAAATGTTTTATTTTTTTGGCAAATACGGGACAGAGTGTATAGGAGAAATTAAGTACAGAGTTGGCGCCGTATGTTGAGCCCTTAATCACATGCTTGTATTGCTTTTTTTGCTCTGATAATGGAGCTTCATAATCATTCCGACATTATACCTATATAATTTGGCTACTGAATATTTCTTTTTATCTATTCAAATAACAAATATAATTTTTTAATAAAAAATGTCTAACAACTGAACAAAAGAGGCAGGCTTTGTTACCATCAATTCACCTACAATAATATTTGTAATGAACATAATCTTCCATGTTAATTTGATTTTCTAGATTCAAGCACTGAGAATGAATTTTTTAATTAAAAATATTTTATGATTTTTCTTTATAAAATATAAATTTAAATAATTCGAATTTAAATGAGAAAAAAGTTGGCTTCCTCCCCCTTTTTATCTACTTTTAGTGGGGAAAAATGAAAAACCTAATTTTGTTTATCCTCCCCTTTTAAGATAGGAACCCAATTACGTCGTTTAAATTAAAGATTGTGGGGGTAGGATCCATAAAAGCAATTATATCACCGAATTAGTGGCTATAGGTAGCTTTTCTTTTGTTGTATTTCCTCTATTTGTTTTGTTTAAAAAAATAATTTGATTTTATATAAAATTCAATTTTTTTTTAAAAAAAATTTGTGATGTTAAATTAAAGTTATGATAATGTATGAAAATATCTTTTAATTGTGTCTTAAATATACTATCTAAAAAACTAAAATTAAAATATTATATTCTTTTTTAAACAGAGAGAGTACGTTAATTTTTTTTCAATTTAAAAAAAAATAATTCAATTTGACTTAAGATGAAATTTTAAAAGAAAAGAAAATTTTCAATCTTGTCATCCTAAATAAAATTATGTCAACTGTATACAAATATTTTTTAATCTTTTAATTTTAAACATGTCATATAGCAAGTTTAAATTAAAATATCACAAAAAAAAATAATTTTTGAACATACTAGAAAGAAAGAAATAATTTCTTTTTAAACCAAGGGGCCAAAAAAGAATGCGCCACTCTATTATTGTTATTATTATTATGGATCAATTCGGCTCGTAAGCTTCAATTTATTCATACCTTATTTAAATGACCTTATTATTGTGGATTATTTATTCTTTTTCTTAATTAATTGCCACTAATACTCTCGACCTATTAAGGTTCCAGTCCATATGGTCCAATGTATTTTAACTTTACATAAAGCTATTTAAAAGAAAAAAAATTGTAATCCAAAACAATTCCTATGACTAAAACTCATCTCATTTAAAAGTTAATAAGAGTCATTATTTTAAAAAGCTAAACTTCATTATTCTTTTGAAATTGATTAAGAAAAATATCAGAATGTATCGAGCGTTGAAAGGGATAACAGACAAAAGTGGTCCCAGTGTCATGCCATGAGAGAAGGAAACGTCCATTTTTGTACTGACAGTTATCTCACAGCTCATGCACGGTTTCTCTTACTGACAGCTATATTTTTTATTACATACCAATTTCAAATTTATAATCCAAACAAAAATTATTGAATTTATAACAACATACTCAGTGAAAATCGCATAAGTGAGATCTGAAGAGAATAAATTGTACGCAGACCTTACCGCAATCCATAAACTAAATCAGCCTGTGACACCTCTAAGTTTGTTTCATTGTCCTTCAATTCAAATATTTCCCCTTTTCTTTAATACGTAGTGTTTTCACTAAACACACCAAAAGCCAACAGTTTCACTTTCCTGGGAGGAATTTTTCCAACAAACTTGGAGAGAGTAAGAAAACCATGTCTTTCTTTTCCCACCGGTACAAGCATATTGCATGTTGCATTCAATTTTATTTCTTTTGAGAGTTTTGATTAAGGTAGTTCCAAAATCATTACTCAAGTACTTGTAACATACTAATCTGAGAACTCACAATTATCTAAAGGTGATCCACTCAGCTGTAAAGTCCCATAATGATACACTCAACAAGTTCTAGTGGCCTGCTTATGGTGATTAGAAAGATGTTTCCGGGTGTTGGCTCTAATCAATGTTCCCAAGGTTTCTCAAAACAAGAACAGAAATGTCCCATATGACTTATAAATACAAGAGGAACAGAGAATCAGCAACAGCCTCCTATTAGACTAAGTATCTGTGGACTGAATCTTAATTTGAGACTACGCTTAAAACAGTATGAATTTTCCATGTTTGGCATTTTGATAAGACTTGTTGGAAACCTTTGCCACACGAACAGAAAAGACGAAGCAGGGCAGAGCTTATTGACCTTTAGGGAAAAGAAGATGGGAGTCAAACTGCCCAACTCCAGTCAAGCTGAATGCACAATCTATTACCGATACGCCAAACAAACTTGGCTCCAGCCTCCCTAAAGCCTAGTAACACATCAAAATAAGGGAATCAAAAAATCAAATCCCTAGTTTTCCAACTGAATTTTGAATTCACTATCTGCTAATGCCAATAGATTTCCACAGTAACAATAATTCCGTGCCACCTTGTGCACAAATCAACTATTCCATTGATGACTTGCTACATTCCACCTGCGCCCGATACCAAGAGACCTTGTCCACCAAGGCCTAGAAAAACAGGAAGAAATCACTCAATGTTTGTTCACTCGTCTGAGAATTGTTGAACATGAGACCTCATAGTTTTCATCCCACTTTTGTGACTACTAAGCCACACCCTTGACTGCTTGTTAACTTCGATGGAATCAGTGTAAGAGATGCATTACTTTTTTTTTACTGTCTTCAAATATAAATTTGGAACATCATAATGATCCTACTCTTCAGAGAGCATAATCACGACCTTTTACAAGTTAATAAACTAGTATAAACAAGAAACATTTTTCATTCTACAACTGAAGAGAAGTTCACAGTTTGATCTTCTCTCCAGAACACTGTTGGGACAAATATGGCACATGGCAGGGAGGAGTTTGTTGACATAGGGCCTGTTACTAAACAATGCACACGGTAGAGAAAGCTAAAGAACATGAATTGAAACTAAAATGGCCCCCCAAATCTGCAACAAGGAGATCAGGGGTACCTGTTGTCTGAGAGGAGAAGTCATCCACTAGTGAGAGAGAGAGAAACCACTGCTTTGTGCAAGGAGAAGTAGCATCAAGCTGCAGGTGCTGTTTTACTAGCTACTCAAAACGCTAACCACATCAATCTTCACTATCAGAGCTGGCCTCATCAGAACTATAATCGCTACTATCATCGTCAATATCAAGCTGCACATGCCGAACTTGTATTGGTTCGGGCATCCTTGTAAGTCCTGGAGGTGGTACTGGTCGTGCTGGTGCCTCCTCGACCTTTTGAAGTGGACGAGAATCCACTGGAGGAAGAGCAATTGGATCACCAGGCTTCCAACCAGGGGGAGGAAGAGGGAGATCAGTGGGTAACTCAACAGGCATACCAGGTTTCCAACCAGATGGCACTACAATATTTGGAGGGACAAGGCCCTGAATTGATGAAAGATTGGCAAGTGGGTTACTTTCTGCTGGAGGTTCGATGAGTGGCTCCAAAATTTTCTCTTTGCTTTCATCTGTTTTAGGTAAGCCAACGTCAAGATCAGCAAAAACATATAACTGAGATGCACGCAATTGTTCATCCTGAGGAGCCGGTGGGAGTGCTCCCCGAAGAGGAGCCTGTCCACCACCAAATTCAGGTGGTGCAAAAGTAGTGTAACTTATCCTATGAGCATATGACAATATGTCAGACAATTTCAACTGAGTTGCCACAGATGTTACCGAAGATTCTTCGGTATCGTTTTCCAACTTGGCCCATTTGGGACGACGATAATCAGAGTAATCATCAACAATATTGTCGAGAACACGCTCAGCTCCTTTGAGTTTGTTGGCAAAGGCAAGAATTGCAGAATCATTTGACCTAATTTCACGGGTGATTTTTTGCTTCTCATCTTGAAGATCAAGAATTTCTTGTAGTTCGGCAACTGCTTCAAACAATTGTGTCTGAAGAGAAGTAAACATTGAGAGGATTTCTTTTGAGGATGATGGACAGGAATCTTGTGAAATTGGTACTGCAGAAGGCAGAAACGAAGGGAAAGAGCCACGAAAAGCACTAAGCCAATGGGACCGGTTTGGTGAGACATCAAAGAGCCTTGAAGCAAGAGATGCCATTTGAATAAGAAGAGACTGAGCTCTAGAGAGAGGTGGGAGAAGAGGAAGGAGCGTTGATGAAGTGGTAGTTGTAGTTAATACATTTGCCTGTTGATTGGGTTGTGACACTTGCGAGGAGAACTTAGGAGGAGGAGCTGTGTTTTGTAGAGAAGGTGAACCGGGAGTTGGAAGGCCTAGCCGTGCAGGCGATTGCAAAATTTGGTGTTGAACATTCTGCAACATCTTCAAAGGCCACCGTTGAAAAACTAGAAGAGGTAAAAAACATGATCAATAAACAATGTTAGCAATACTAAACTATGGAAAGAATAGCATCCTATTGTTAATCCAATCTGAGAGAGAATTAGATAGGTACAAGCACACACACATGTGAAAGAGGAGCGAAGAATCTCAGAATTAAAACTTTTAGGGGCCGTTTAGTGTGAAGGATAACACCAAATGAGTTTGGAATTAAATTATAGTGCCACCCAATTTATTGTTTGATAGGCAAGTACGAGATAACTTATACCGGGGTTAATAATTAGTACCGGGATAAGTTATCCCTCTCCTTGGGGTCGTTCAGTAATCACAAGATAAAATAGGTAAACACAAAGATATCCTTTTAAATTCTTTTTTACCTACTTTTCACATTCATAAACAGTATTTTTGTAAACAACTAATTGTTTTTAAAATTTATATAACGTATATTATTTTTAATGCAACAAACCGGACACTTGATAAGAAATAATTTCATTATAACTCATCCTATCATAAATAATCCAATCACAACTTATCCCATCATAACTTGTACTCAAACAAAACGACTCCTAACATTAATATTCAACATTCAAAACTGTTTGTACAATAAATATAAATGATTCAATTAGCATGAAACAGAACTTTTAGGATGTTGCAAAGAACAATCACAAAGAACATCGGACCATCAATTAGCAGTAACCATAACCAACAGCAAAATGGAAATTGATCTTGTAATTTGCTCCAAAAACAAGAAAAATTTTCAGTATCAACATTCAATTTCATAGAAATACGCATAAGATTCAACGCCTGGAATCTGTATGTTTTACAAATTACAATGAATATTTATCATTCCATCAAATCATAAATTACTTCTTACCCTAAAACTAATACTATGGCGTATAGATTAATGGCCATGAAAACAAGAATTAAGATATTTCTATGCGAAGCAAAATGCAGAAAACATTCCATAACCCACTAACTTTGAGACTTTAACTGAAACAAAATTGAGAAAAAAAGTACCACAAAATTGGAAGAAAGGGGCGGACCTTGTAGAAAATGGAGGAATAAGGCTGTTCTGCGGTAAAACAAAAGAGATCTGAAGGACGAGTTGAGTTTGAGGTAATACGGATCAAACTTAGAAGGGTTTTAAAAGTTGGGCCCAAAAATTAAGTCATTACCAATTTTAGATATTTACTCAAATAGCCTCTAATCCACTATTTCTTTTAATTTTTTTTGTTAACCAATATACATAAACTAAAGAGTTATTTGGATCAATTCACAATTTTTTTCCCCATTAGTTCTGTATTAAAATCCTATTTGTTTAAATTACTAGGTAAATGTTTCCTTGCTATGAAAAAAAGTATGTGAAATGTGAAATAAGCACAGCTCAAAAATGATATATTCTTTTGAAATATAAAATATTGTTATATGAATGTATCACTTGGCATAAAAAGCAAAATGAGTTGAAAATAAAGATTGTTGAATCGTATTAGAAAGAGTAAGGCGATCAAGTGTAACTTACTTTGGAAATAACTCATAGTTCTGGAAAGTATTCGATCAAGAAATATATGACATTAATCATTACCATTAATTGAATTTAAAGAATGAGGATTTTGAAAAAGAGCATACACTTGAAACATAATAACACAAAAAATAATTATAGTTTGCTAAAATTACGATTTGTAGCTAGATGCTATGGGAGAGAGATGAGCGAGATCGAGAGAAGGAACAGAGAGGCGAGCGAGAGAAGGAGCAGAGAGACGAATAGTATATGTATATTCATTAAATTGAATATGTATATCTGTCAAATAATTATAATTGTGTAACTAATATATATATATATGTATTTATATAACGCAAGCGAGATTGAGAGAGGGAGGTAAGAGACGAGAGAGAGAGGGCAAAGAGGCAAATTGAATATGTATATCTGTCAAATTGAATATGTATAG
>JAOTQJ010000049.1:23011337-23021881 GCA_025642045.1 Solanum sejunctum | reverse complement strand
TATATATATATATATATATATATATATATATATATATATATATATATATACACAACAGATATATATATATTTTGTATGTCTGGCAAGAGACTTCCCATCTCAAAATCTGAAGTAACAAAAACAAGCAATTCTAATCCATCAAAAAGCATCTCAATACCATTTCAAGTGCAAGTGGAATAAATCATCTCATCATACATTCAATACAACTATCCACTCTGTTTTGGCCAAGAACTATATGCTTTGGCACCCAGAAATATGGGACATTCATGTAGCATAGCCCAATACAATAATTCGTGTGATCTAATAGCTACTCTAGCAAAATTGCCACCCAGAAATGTGGGATCTCGAAAAGAATGAAGCTTCAAATGAATCACATTTTTTTACGAGATAACTGCTGAGCTGATCTAACTTGGATGTCTTTCGTGAATACATTTGTAACAGCAAAAAGCATAAGGACAAACACAACTTGAGCACTCATAATTCCGAAATGGCTAATGCTGTTGCCGATTTCCATCCAGCTTCCTTTATTTCGAACCTATTAACAATCAGAAAACAAGAAAGATGGATCCAAATCATGATGAATCCTTAGGATAATCAATCATGTTCCTTGAGATAAATCAGTCAAAAGCATGAAACAGAAACTCAAGGTTAGACGAAATGATAGACAAGAACAGATTGGGAATGGTAATCCCACGTTTTTCAAGCAAAACACACTGGATGGATAATAGGTGGAAAAGAATATGAGAATTGCACAATAGGAGGAATAAGACGACGACTTACCAGGAAGAAGAAATGGATTGTCATCACATCAGAGCACAAGATCACCAGAAAATAGCATCCCAACAATGGAACTTGCATCAATTTAGTGATTGCACTAAATGCACATCTGCAGTTAATGCCCAACAACAAATAAAAGTCATCCATGGTGCACGACTGATTTCACAATACAATACAACTTTAATTGGTCTCCAAAAATTCTAATGGCTTCTAGATGTATAAATATAGGTTCCTATAATGCACTTTGTTCTCAGTGAAGATCAAGTAGTTCTTGTGCTTTGCAAATAAGGCTACACAAGATATGTTAAAGCTTATGAGAGAATAAGGATACCTTGACCCAATGGATCCCAAATGACCAACAAATTGTTATCAGAGGACATATGAATGTAAATGTAGGTAGATATAGTGATGGTTTCTGTTGACACCAGAATGAAGATAAGAAGACTATCTTAAGATTTTGAATTAGCTTACCATACAGTACTAGCCAACACTTATTTTAAAACAGGGAATGCACCTAATAACTTTTAAGAGGAGTAATCATAACCAAATAAACATCATCCATACTAGGAGAAATGACAGGGCTACATGTAAAGGCTGCAAGGTTATACCAAGAAGAAACCCAACCACCCAACATAGAAAGATGTTGTCGTACAACGTAGCTTTCTACTCTCTAATCATGGTTAACACAACAATAACACGTTTAAGGTTTCACAAGAGTGTTCAACACTCAAAAGTTGTTTTTGGAAAGTAATATGGATCTTTGGAGATGAAGAGTGGATTAAAGCAAGTGGAGATCATTTGGACTTGGAAATAATTTGGATATTTGCATGGAAAACAGAAGCCAACGTAACAGCGGTCGAAATTTGGGAGCTGCAACGCTTCAACAATATTTTTTGGTCCCTCCAGGCAGTGGCGAGAGTCTCAAAAGGGTGAAAGTTGAGCACTGCAATGTCACTCCCTGAAGCCAATATTTTAAATACATAAGAGGGGTCCTAGGGTTATTTTCATATCTTATATGGATGAGAAAAACAGTCCCCAAGCCCTAGAAACTCCAAGGTAAGATTTCCACCATGCTCTTTGAATTACATTGGTTTTCCATTCAAGCTGATAATAAGGAAAATTTGCAAGTTATACTTACAAGTTATACTTACATGACAAGTATGAATGGTATCAACAACTTGAAAATAAGCAACGCTGCCATAAGAAAAGGCTGCAAAAGACAGGAAAAATCCCATATATCACCATATGCAAATGAAAGGGAAATAAAGAATAAGGGATTCATAAACAAGGAGGTTCAGTTCCACTTACACTGAAAATAGTGATGAACCGATACACGGAGGAGATCTCAAAACTTGCAATACTTGCAAAATTACCAGTTCCGAAGAATGCAATATTGAAAAAGACCATCTAAAAAGCAGAAATTGCATCAGCAATTTAAGACGAAAAATATTTGGTTCAAATGCTGTTTTGGCTCAGATCTTCCCATTTTAGGACTAAACTTCACAAATTCTAAGATGAGTGACAAAAATAATTTAAATATAAAGCAGTACCATGCAGGTGTTCAGAATTTTAAACTAACATTTAGTTAAATGTTTGAGAAGGTAAACATTTGTATGTATATTATAAACTGAGCATTCCACTTCAAAAGGGGGAGTACTATTCTTCTTTAGCTATGTATAGAATAAGATAAAATGATTTGCTATCAGTTTGCATAATTAACCTCTTTGATAATTGTTTTAGTTGGTTGCTATTTCATCGTGTTAACATCAGTAACCCACTAAAGCTGATTGGAAAAGAAAAAAAAGCTCAGTGTCCTAACTGGCTAACCCATTGCTATCCCTATGCACTGTACTTTAGGCTTTCATTTCTTTATTCATGACAAAGAAAACCAAGTAATTCGAATATATATTCCCATTTTAACTTTGTGAGCAACATTTAATTGGCGATTAGAATAGCTCTAACTTCCAGAAGAGGTGGACATGCATTTACAGCTACTCAAGCAGCGTTAAATATGAAATTGAGAAGCATTTATTTTCCTGGATACACAATCAATTATGTGGTACCTTAGCATGTGATAATGATCGAAATATGTACTGGTTACATAACAAACCGACACACACGTGGAAGCAAGGAATATGTATAGTAGCCAGGAAGCTTCAATATTACTATTTGGATATAAGAAAAGACAACAGAGTTGGATGCATACACCTCCAAAGTGTTAAATTAACACGGCTAAAAATGATGTCACTGTCTTTCTTTTGTCCATAACCATAATATCATTCTGGAGCAGAATGTAAAACTTACAAAGGTTAATGGGATCCTCATATCGGATAACTCCAGACACCTATTATCATCCTCCATGGATTTGCCTGGAGTTGATGATCTTAACTTACTTATATGGAGATAAGCATTTTCCGACAGTATCCATGCTATAAGTGCAAGAGTGAGAGCACCATAGAAGACTGCTTCATAGCTGCAGGAGATTCAAAAGCTTTCAAATCCTGACTCATAATGTTAAAAATATTCAATCTACTCCTAGTCTAAGCCACAAAATGATGGAGATACCCGATTGATAGAAGCAGGAAGGGAGGTGCAATGCCAAGGAAAATGGAAGTCAGCCTGGACAAGAGACCAGTAGCTGAAAAGAGTGGGAGTATCATCGAGAAGCCTAAAGAAACAAATCAAATGATAAATACAGGGTTGTCGAAATGTTCACAAAGAAAACAAAATATTGAAATTTGATCAGACTGAAGAACAGTAAACGGTGAAAGGAATAGTTACACAGAAAGAAAACTAGTCAGGAAAAGCTTCATAACGGTTTCATTAAAATGAAACAAAAGTGCCTGAAAAATGAACGCAAGTGCAACAAAAGGACAGTCTGATACGCAATAAGGTGATACATTACCATAAACTAGTAGAAGTTTACCAAAGATATTATTTCTTTATGACAGGATGCAGCCCAGTAATTATTCGCAAAAATCACATGGAAGGAAGTTGTCATGGAAGTCTAACGATCTCTTTGGAATCTATGCAAACTTAGCAAAGGATAGGCATAATGGAAGAAAATGATCTATATAGGCGACACCAATTAGTTGAGAATTTGTTATAGTCATGATATCATGTTTACTTTAGGTCTTGTGCTTTCTAAGAGTCTTTTAGCCCTATTAGAGATTCTTATGCCAGTATGAGATTTAGAAAACTTATAGTTCTTTTTATTCATTTTAAATTTTGTAAAATGTTGTCCTGAGATGAACATGAATGAGGAACATAGTCAATGAGGATCCTTATAGTAATCCCAAATTGTTCGGGACTGAGGTGTAGCGATGACAGGATGCAACCTACATATCACAGACTCCTCTTTGAGTTAATGCCATATCCATGTCATACACATTTAAAATGGGACACCAGTGCTGATGAAGACAATCAGCTCTCCTGGGAGGAGGGTAACTGTAAGACAGCCAGCAGGAAAAGGGAAATTTTGAAAAGTAATTCTGGATAGCATGCCTATTATAAGGAAAATGTAAAATCTCACCACTTGAATTCACTGTTAACACTCCATTGCATAACAAAACAAACAATCGAAGAAATAAATGGGTGTAAAGGTTACATTAATTCTGTTCATAGGACATCCGAGAACAATTCTAAGACTGAGCTACACTTAGCAGACAGATCACAGCAAAAAAGAATACCAGCAATGGACCAATTCACCAGTTGATGGAGGACTAACAATTCCTGCTTCTCTGTTCTATGAGTAGTTGAAAGCCAAACCATCAGAGATGCTAAGCCAACCAAAAGGATCTACTCCAGACAAAGAAAGAAAAAATCCAAAATCTCTTCAGTAAAAGTTAAAGATAATTTAGACAACATTGCACATAAACGACATTGCATACCTGCAAGTGAAAGAGCAAGGGGAACTTGAGTTTCCTTGAGTCTTCACCAACAAGACTAAGCCAGTATTTGTTATCCTTAGCATTGAGTTCCACATATCGAAGAACTATGCCAATTGTGATAATCATCACCGCCCCAGCAACCCTTCATACAGAAGTTCAGTACTTCTAATTAAATCCACCTACTACAAGTGGATCTGCAGGTTAAGACATTCAATAAGAAGTTACTTACACAAGCAGGGTATTTTCTGGAATTTGAGGGGGCATGAGAGTAAAAACCGACAAAAACCAACATGCCAGCCATACAAACATTGGTACTCCAGATCTCATAGGTAATGATCTATACAGATAAAAAGGAACAGAAACCCCTGTAATTAAGAAACACCACGTATAGAGCTTTCTATCTGTGAAACTCTTCACCTGTAAGGTAACCACACACAATGATTAAAGAATCCAGATACTCAAGAATAAATTCACTGCTGCCTAAAGGAACATACATAGACTAGGAATAGAGCCTCACCAGAAGCTCAAGAATGATCACGGAAAAAACACCAGTTGCAATGAGTTTAAGGAAGTAATCACTAACTCTCCCGCACAAGTATCTGAACAATGCTTTGAGAAATTGATATTCACTAAATATTTGTGTCCACAGAAACATTGTCATCACGACGTATGCGTGATAAAGGGGAGGAGATTTTTCAACCAACAGAAGAGTGCACGCTACTCCCATTAACAGCCCTCCTAAAACATGTATCTGCCATAGAAAAAGAATACAAGCAAGAACTTGGGAATCAATTGGTCGGATAGCAATTCTTTCTACTATCACCTTAAGAATGACCATCAAGAATATGCATCTTTTTTTGCGGGAGGGAGACATGTGTTCTAATAACATCAGTTTCTAAATGCAAAAATAGTATAATAGGAAAAAGAATGATATGCAAACAGAGGACCGAGATAACATAAATTTTTAAGAATTTCCCTTATGAGAAATCCCGGATGAGCACTTGATTCAATCAGTGTTATCAAAAGTGAAAAGTGCAAATAACTCTACGGTCCGTTGGGTCTTTAAGTGCAAAGCGTAAATAAAGCATCACTCAAAATAAAAAAGACGAAAGTGCAGAAAAAATTACAAATATATATTTGTTTAGTCCAAGACTAATATGATAAGCATGAATAGTAAATATGTTGACAAACACATTGACAAAAAATAACAATAAAGTGAAATTGTTTAGTGTCGCCTCTTCAAGAACCACTAATTGGCAAGGTCTATATGTCTCAAAGCCTTGATGACGACAGTGAAGCTCACATTAAGCAAGGCACACGCTCAACATGTTTAGAGACTCGTTTCAGGCTTAAGTGCGTCTTTGACAACACCGGATTCAATAGCTTTGGAGATCAGGCAGAATAAAGCAAAATATAACCAAATATTGTCCCAAAGCTGGGTGATTTTCATGAAACATTTTAGAAAAAGAAGAAAGAGGAAAACTTTGAGCGTTTGGAGGAAAAAGACCCGAAGATTAATGTCAAAAGGAGCATCTAGTGTCATTACTCCCACTGTTGCTCTTAGATTTCAATTCCTTTCCTTAATAAGTCTTAAATTTTGTAAAGTTTCGGTGCTAAACCTCCTCCTCCCACTTGCAATGCATGGATAAAGTGACTACCATCTCACCTTTGAACTTTCTAGAATTATGAATTAGATTATCTTTTATGATATAGGAACATGTGTATTTTTGGCATATCAATATTTGTCACTAGATGTATTCTATCTCAAAGAGGTAGCAAAACAACTGGACAACCCTTTGTGTATCTCCGTCTTGAATTAAAATCATATATCAACAGTCAAGATATTTTTGTTGGTTTTAGTTTGGATTCAGAAAATTACTTGAATTTGCACAATAAAACACTTTTTATGCATAAATGCATTTATATGTCCAGTTTCTTCCTCCCTTTTTCCTACTAATCCATCATACTCTTTACACCAAACAGACAGATAATTTCTTTTGAACCTTCTTTTTACGACCCTCCTCTAACCAACACATACAAAGAAATACAAAACGGCACATGCATATAGAGAAAAACAGGTACCTTAACTGTACTTCTTGGATGGGGCACTTGCTTCTTGCTAAAAATATTTGCAGGTAGGGATGTATAAGATTGCAAGACATGAAGTATCACATAGATCATCCAGCCAACATAGCCAAAAGTAATTACAGTCATCAGCATCAACCAATCATATGTCTGGAAATAATGAAGTCCTTGAAGTGCCAAGATCCTAAGCTGTTCAGATAGTTTCATTGCAGTTTCATACTCTTTGAGAGAAATCAGATGCTCGATTTGACGCAACAGTGATGAATAACTAGCCAAGGGCTTGAAAGGCCTGATGTATAATGAGGTCGACTGTTTTAACTCTATATATTTGTTAAGAATGCTCAAAAAAGGAAACAAAAATCAAGTGTGTTCTTCTTAGTTTTATGTATTTTATTTTTTTTCTGAAATTGGTGTTCTTCTTAGTTTAATTAAAATGTGAAAACAGGACAAGCCCCAGTTACATTTATGAAGCAGTTTGGTATGACAGCATAAGACTTCATTTTATCAGTTTTCTCCTCTATTGGTCTAAAAATTGGTAACTTGTCCTACTTCTAATATATGTTATACTTCAATCGATATGTTGAACCAGTACTTCTATTTTGACTGACATTTTCTTTTGATAAGGTTCTATCTTAACTGACATTTAAAAATTTGAAAGGTGTGAATTGCAACAGAAAGAAAATTACGAATATACACATGTAAGATAAGTGAGGAAGAATGAAAATAGAACTGAAAAGCAATCTAAGTATAGGGAAGGATACGTGACTTTCGAAGAAATTGATTAAGGATTTGCTTTGTATTGGCTAGCACAGCTTCAACTTCTTCTGCCTGGACATAAGAATGATTGTAAGACCTGCATTCGATCTCAATACAAAGAATGCAATAGTGCCAAAGAACCAGCACACGAATATATCTCTCCCAATCCATCAAACAGTCGTCCGGTGCAAAATAGATAGGGAACTTATAGTAATGCAGCTACCTTGCTCAGATTCATATACTGAAGAGGCAAATTGCCAACCGAGTTGACAGGACATGGCTGACCAAGAAGAGTGGACTGCAATTTTTAGAGATCATATTAGAGTTGGACTTTAGAAGACGTTGATATGATAGAAAGGCACTTCAAAAATAACTTTCAGAAGAGGACAAGATAATTGACCATCAGTGGTGCTATGTCAGCTTGATTAACATCCAACCTCGTCATGCCACTGAGGCCCCATTCTGAGGGTGTTTCTGTATCATGCAGATGGTCATCAATAAAGCGAGCCGTACTTTCATGATGGTCACTGTGAGAAATTGGCAAGGGATGCCCGATGCCTGCTCCCCAAGCCACAAGAGGTGTATCCGTGTTTGTTGGGTGTCCATCTCCATGACTTCCTGTACCAGAAATTGCTATGAATCAATATGCTACATTATACTGTAGTTATTCAATCACAAAAGAAGCATTGTAAAAGATCCAGATAATTAAAGACAAACATGCCCCCAGGGGCTAGCTAGAGTGGCAAAGGATAGCGGATTTGTGGCTGAGGTTACAGGTTCAAGCCCCACACCATGCAAGGTGAAGTCTGGTACTTAAGTGGAGAAGGATAGACGGGTGGGCCCATTATCCACCGAGTTTAGAAGGCTGTGGTTGGTGCAAAGGGTGGACCACATGCGGATTTCTCGGTTATAAAAAAAAAAAAGAAAAGCATCACTGGCTGGAACATTGAAGAATTTTTCTATCATGGAAACAGTTCAACTTGTTGCATATCAAATGCTCCTATATATAAACTGTTTTCTATGCTGTGTTTACATGGTCAAATGTCTATTTATACTCATTAGGAAATTGAAAACAATTGAGTGCCAATTCAAACCTTTGTCGCTCATTCCATGATCTGCTGTAAATATATATGCAGTCTGATTGTCTTTGTAGTATTCCTGCATAAGATTGTAAACCTTTTCTGCTATCTTGTCAACCACTTTAACATTATTCAGATAGATAGATGAAAAGGGCTTATGTGCATGACCATTGGAATCACAGCCAAGCAGATGCAGAAAAACAACAAGCTTGTCTTGTTCTAGTAGCTCCTTCAACTTTGGGTCTTTATTAGAACTATTCAAGAGGTTCTGGAATTGATCAAATGACCACTCATCCAAAAAAGAAGCATCTGCATGTAAACACTATCAAATTGGTAAATTGGTATTTAGTAAAATGACTAACACGAACTGAAAAGTTGGTGGCTATACTGAGAGGAAATCAAGGCTCTACTAATGAACCATGATATCATTTTTATAATCAGATAACCTTGTTTAATGAAAACAGCCTCTTAAAAAACTGTAGCTCACCAGTTGCGAAATCCTCATAATCATGTGGATACGAATTCCAAGTACTATGGGGCAAAGCCCCACAGAATATGGGAACAATGTCTGGACTACCATAGGAAAATGTATGCCGGCTTTGATTAAATACTGAATCAAACTCAACCGGATTTGCCTTCCAACCTGCGAAATTATTAAGCTTGTTGAGGTTGAGAGAGTTGTCTTAACTAGTAGTAATTGTGTATTCTAATGCACTTGAAGAAATATATAAAAGCCTTACCTTTAGTGACAGCACTAGGATCTTCATAAAACCCAGCAATTATAGCAACATGTCCAGGCCTAGATTCGGTTGGAGGACGAGCATGTGATACTCCCCATCGACCTTTTTTCCTAATAATGCTCCTCAAAAATGGAGCTCTGTAACCTCCCTCTGAATCCGAATCCGGCTCATAAAACTTATCAGCCCGTAAACCATCCGCTGCAATTCATCAAACCAAAGAAAAAGGAACAGTCACGGACTGGACAATTCAATGTAAGAAAAGAAAAACAGTAGGTGAAAAAATATTTCATTGCGTCAAATCGTCGAGCAAGTTATGTGCAAGTGCAACGCACCAACCAGAAGAACAAGACGCTTAGCTGGGGCACTGATACGAGGTGGAACAGGGTCCATTCCATGAACAATAGGGGTTTTGAAGTAAATATCGAAGATACTGAGCATGTAGACTGCATGAAGTACAACTCCAAGAACCACCAGCCATTTCTCTTTTCTACTCAGCCATTTCTGCTTTTTCCGAGCAGTATTAATGTCGGATCTCCGGGCATCTTTCTTTCCAACTCCCAAGATCCCATCGGTCCTCATGACCTATCAGCTCTCCTTAGATCACCAAATCTCCAACGTCTATATAACTATCAACTTGAAGCTTTACCAAATTATGTCGATCTATGGCGCTTCTTTTTGTTTGTTGAGTAAGCAATTGATGTTCCAAGTTAGTAATTAACAACTCTGATAAACCCAAGATTCCAGTTACTAGTGTAGTGATTTTGACCAATTCTGCCAATAGTTTATAGGCTCATCTTGCGCTGATATTTGGCATATACTTTATTATTCAAAGATTGCCTTTTTTTTTAAAAAAAAAAAAAAGGAAAAATAAATTCAACTTCTGAAGATGCAAATGGTTTTTTCCAATACAGTAGGAATAAGGATCCTTTTTATTTTCAAATGAAATTGACATCACAGCTTTTGGTGTTAAAGGGCGAGAAATTCCTTACATATGATGCAAAAGGGTTCTTGGTCTATCCTTAATTAAAGATTTTTCTGTAAAAAATATGAACGGGAGTTTGAAGAAGGGGAGGGAGAAGGAGTCCTTGACTGCAGGAGGATTTATTCAATCACATAGTTTGGGCTCTTAGAATATGGTGTCTGTTGACACCCAATTTTTACCCTCCACGGTGTCAAATTAATCACTGAGCCTTATTTTTATTTTTAACAATTTTTAA
>JAOTQJ010000049.1:22982882-23011237 GCA_025642045.1 Solanum sejunctum | reverse complement strand
TTTCGAATCTCGAGAATTGGTTTTCTCAAATTAATTGAGTTTAAATCGATTTTTGATTTTCGAATTATTTTCTTTTTCTTTTTTTCAAAGAGCCATTTTTCGGCATAACAGTGTCCTTGGGGCTTTCTATTTGATTGTATCGAAAGGCCCAATGAATTGGGATTTCCCTATTGGTCTAGCTCATTTCGGGGCAAGCAAATCATTTATGATGAAGAGGATGAGCTTTAAGAGAATTTCTTATTGTAGGTTCTGAAATCATTGTCTTAATTTTAATATAATTAGAACAGCAAGCCCGCTATGTGCAAGGTTGAAGGAAGAACCCGATTACAAGGGTCTATTGTACAAAACCGTACCTTGCATTTTTGCTAGAGGCTATTTCCAAAACTTGAACTCGTGGCTTTTTAATTACATGACAACAACTGTATCATTTTCTTGCTATAATTAGGATAACTCAAATATTAAGAAAGGAGTGAGGCCAAACTTGGGAAATTACATTGTCATGTTATACATAAAAATTGTCATACAAAAAAAGGGTGGGGGTGGGGGTGGGGGGAATCGAATAATTATTGATTTATATTGTAATCAATAAGATTTTGATAATTAATGGATTGAAGATAGAAAAATCAGCTTTAATTCGTGAGAATGAACAAGTTTATACAAGCTTTGTCAACTTATTACCAATCTTATCCTATGTTACTCGGACTTTTCAAAAAAATTAACGAATGTGTGTC
The DNA here is from genome assembly GCA_025642045.1 of Solanum sejunctum. Taxonomy (NCBI): domain Eukaryota; kingdom Viridiplantae; phylum Streptophyta; class Magnoliopsida; order Solanales; family Solanaceae; genus Solanum; species Solanum sejunctum. Next base: position 23,010,506 of record JAOTQJ010000049.1, on the reverse strand, counting down.
GAATTTTCCTGCAACATCGAAAGTGAACAGTCCGCAACTTATATCATGTCCATGGGTTTGAGGTGATTTTAAGGGGTTTTTTTTCCAAATAAGAGTCAACATTTTGTATTTTGTATTCATAGATAAGATAAAACGCAAGCAAACTGACAATGGCTTCCATTCATAACGAAAAATGGACACTGAGTGAACTTGAATTGACATGATACAAACACGCACACACCTTAACTAAACAGAAAACAGACACAGATCACACTTTAACAGCAACACGTTAGCTTGCTAATCTTGAAACATCGGACGATCGAAGATCCAAGTGTCAAACTCTGTGTTTGAGGAAAAGGAGAAACATGGAGATGCCAATGTTGAGAAAACCAAGCAATATTTGTTGAGTCGAAACAAGCCCATTTGGTGATGCATTAGAGCTGTCTGAAGGACCTCCAGGAGTTGGTTTAGGTGATCCTACTTCTTGTGCTCCTACAGCCAAATTAACCATGAAGACAAGCATAATTGCTGCGACAAAAGCAAACCTTTGGAGAACCATCTTTGCCTATTTGAAGGAAATTAAGGTTGCCGTTTAAACTCTGTTTGTCCCAGGTTCTCAAACAAGCTATTTATAGGAAAATTCATGCTCTTTACTGTTGCTTAATTAATGGAGTTGCTGGCATTGGAAATAGACAATTTTTAGCAAATTCTTGTTGTCCTTTTCGATATTTGCATTCAGTAAAACTCTTGATGACAGGCAAAAAATTGCCAAGCGGCAGAAGCTGATGACTAATTGAATTATCAATTAATCAAGGCTGTTTATTGCCCTTAATGGGCTGACAAATCGATGACAAAGATTCATTATTAAATAGAAATAAACAGTTAATAAATTTAGGTCTTGAGCCTAACTCACACCCCAAAAGTTAACTCAAAGGAAGGAGAATTGTCCAAGCCTTACGAGGAATCCACCCATCTCATTAACCACCAATGTGGGACTTTGTCATTCTTTCAAATCAAGACACATCGAAGAATAAACTAATTTAACATGACAGTTACTCCTATTTGGGCCTGATTAGCTAGTATTATGACTTGGACGGCTCATCATAAGTACTCTTTCTTTGTACACTTGTTTCAAATAAACAAATTGATTTTGCTGCTCATTAGTAATTCACAAGTAATTTTATACGTTGTGGAAAGGACAATTTGCTAAGGGAAAAGAAGATTGATGAACTGCATAATACCAAAAATGTTACAGACATAGGCTTACTGAAGTATTGAACTACTGGCATCCAAATAGGGAAATGGCGATCTCTTAAGATGCTAGTGAAATATATCAGCCTCTCATGTCTCTGAACTCTAAAAGCAACCTCTTAGCTAGTATCTTCTTCATCCTGAAAGCTCAGATTCAATGTTTGCAACTTGAAGCCTGAACCTTGTATTGTTTCAACCAAACTGGAAGCTACTCCTGTAGCTTGAATTGTCGTTTGCTTTGTTAACTACATCAAATAACAAGAGAGGTTAAACGCTGAACCAAGGATATACAATGTTTCATTTCTTGGTTCTTCAAATGCCTTAACTTCTGAATGAAGAAAGCAGAGACATGACTTGAAATGCTTCTTATATTCTTCGGTAACAGTAAGTTTTAGAGGAAAATTTTCACAATGTCGTTCTCTACTCATTGAGCGGGAGCCCTTTTGAGGCACTGGGGTATGTTGTTGTTGCTGCTGTTCTCTACTCATTAAAAAGGAAGGTGATTTCTCCTGATTTAGGGCAACACTGGAAGTTCTTCCTTACCTTGATCCCTAATCACATCAATTTTCTAAGATTTTACATTGTAATAAGTACTTTAACAACCTTCTTTTCACAAATAATTGTTTTTCAGGTTACTTTTAAAGAAGAAAGAGAAGTTCTTTTTAGCCTCTCCATGAATAGTTAAAAGGATATTGTTCATTTAAATTGACATTACTATCATATCTAGAGAAGCTCCAAATACAAAAAGGCACCACAAAATAGTCCACCAGGTAGTTGTCCATTACGTTGTTGCATACTGAATTTATGGAAATCAGTGAAGAGCCTAAAGCATGCTTCAGTGGTTTATTACTTTATGCAGTTCCTATAAGGTGCAATGTGCTGATCAAGATGTTAAATTTCTACTGCAATTTTTCCTGTAACAGAATATGCTACCATTAATAAGTCAATATAAGAGAAGCATTATATATGTAAATCACCTCGACGCTTGCAATGCCTTCGACAACTTGAACTTTGAGACCTGTAATGCCTTCTATATCCTGTATACATATGGACAGACGATAAAGGTCAAACTACAATTTTTTTTTTTAATTTTTATTTTGATAAAGTCAAACTGGAAGTACTCTTCAATTCTAATCATTAGGTAAAATTTAATGTTTTGGAAGAGAGATGGAGAAACAGATATAGCTCTTCATGAAACATTCACAAAATCAATAGTTCTCTCTTGCAGCTTCTGAAGACCAAGAATTTGATGAATATCTGTACCTGTTATTTGATTCTAAACTGTAAGACCTCAGATATGCCTAGTTCCAAAGAAAAAGATAGCTTAAATCGCTTAAAAAGCTCAGAATGTTTAGCTTTCTCTAATTTGTCTTTTAAAGTGTAAGAACCTCATATTGTTTATTTTCCTCTACAATGAAATAGAGGGTCTTTCTGGTGTTCGACAAGCACCATTAAAATTACACAGAAAAAGAAAATTTCAGAGTCCCCTGCAACTTCAACTAAATTGTATCTCAAATGCACAGACAAGTGAAATCTTTTGCGTAAGTGTGACAAAGTTGGCATGTATAAGAGTTTTGAAATTTACATACTGAATTTACCTCTAAAGCGTTAGTTACAGAAGGAATAGCAGCTTCATTCATTGTTCCTTCTGCCTGTGATAAGAAATGTATTAAATTCAGTATCATTCACAGAAGAACCCACCCAAAGTTAAAGGATTACAAGTGATTAACGATTTGAAAGAAAGCAGTAGCACATTGAACACTTGTCATTCTTCTAGACACTATCAGCCAATCAATCAATTGATCAACTAAACCTAACTGCCAAACTAGTTGGAGTTGGACTATGCAAATCCTGTATATGCATTCTTATCCAAACCCATCTCATATCAATATGAGAAAGCACTACTAAATAACAGTACTACCAGAATTCTTCATAAATTTATACACTTACACTGTGAATTAACTTCACCCTCGTCCTCTACCCGAACTTAGTGAATTCACATAGTTAGAATTTTTTGACAGAATTAGACACTTCACAAGAACCCATTCCATGTCAATGAGCACAAACTGAAATTCATTACTACCAGATTAACTATTTCTAAACTAGGCATCAACCTACTGCAACCTTCCGATTTAATCCGAAAATTTCGCATTGGTTGATTTTTTTGACAAAAACTTAACAAGAACCAAGCTCAAACCAATATGAGCACACTACTACCGGAGTAACTATTCGTACACTCGGCGTCAATTTTCTGCAACCCTCCTAATTTTAACACAAAGGGTTCACATTGGTTGAGTTCTTTCTGTTTTTTTTTTTGAACAAAGTTAGAAACTTTACTAAAATATAAAAGAAGGGGTAAACCTGAAAGAACATAGTGAGGACGTCGGAAGGGGAGACGGGAACAGAAACAGTCTGATCAGAGGTAGTGGCGGGAGCAGCAGATTCTTCTTCGGAAACAGCAGTGGCACCATCTTCCTCAGTTGAAGACCATATCTTAGTAGTTCTCAAAGGTGCCTTCGCTTTCACCAAACACGGAGAGCAAGAATAACCACCGCCAGTGCCTCTGTTACTTTGAAATCGAAGGAGTTGAATAGGGAAGAATTGGGGAATTGCAATAGATGAAGAATGGGGAATTTGAGAATGAGATTTAGCTGTGCAAACGGAAAATGCTGAGACGGTCGCCATTTCTTTCCCGACGCTAATTCCTCAGAGTTATTTTTTTACTCTTCTTATCCAGAAGCCAAAGCACAAACGGAAGAGAAGATGGATATTTGGTATTTACAAAATAATGCCAAGTCAGTAAATTTCCCCAAAAAAATAGTTGGGAGTTATTATTTCCTCTTTCAATTTCAAACAACAACAACATAGTCAGTGATATTACACAAGTGAAATTTGAAAAGGACTCATTGTATGCAGTCCCACAAGTGAAGTTTGAAAATGTCTGATTATATGCGGACCTTACCGCTATCTCATAAAAAAGAAGAGAATAGAAAAGCTGCATTCATAAATGATAAATGTGAATTATATTGGGTATATTACTATTATAAATAATAAATATAAAATTTTTAATTGTTAAGTGTATTTAAAAGATTAAGAAATACTAAAAATATAGTTTAACAATTTTCATCTTAAGTTTTTAAAATATACGACTATAATCTTTTTGAGCTAAAGTGCTATTTCTTCAACTTTAGTTAAATGGAAAGCTAGGACGTAATAATACTAGCAATTAGATTACAATCTTTTGGTCGTTTAGCTTCAATAATAAATGACTGAATTATAACAGGATCCGCATAGTATAATTAGGAAACATTACCGCTCTCTGAGAGAACAAATTAAAAAAATCTTACTAAGTAGTAGTAGTAATATACATTTAATCCCACTAAAGAAATCACTTTACCGTTGTATCTGTTGTATGGTTAGTTTAAATTCAATATTTCGAATATTGTTAATTCTCAAAACTCGTAAGCTGACGATAAGTTTCCTTTTCATATGCAATGTCGCATAGCCCATATAAATTAAGGTAACTAATTAACTAGGCACACTGGGCATAGGCTAATGTTACCAGTAACACAGATTTCAAAATGCAGGAATATTAACTTTTTAAGGAAGAAACATGGCACTTGGACCAACTAATTTTCATTGCAACTGAGACAAGAGAACAATTGATTGGAGCACGCCCCTAAACAGAAGTTGCTCTAATCCAGATGCGTGCACATAATTCAGATCATATATCTACAAAGAACAAGACATGGTTTTAGATCACAGGAGACTCATTACTGTCTGTCTTAGGTTGTCATTCATCCTTCCCAAAATCCGAGCAAGTTGGGGTAGTTGGTGACTTCACATTATTAAGTTATTTCTTGTCGCATTCCACTTGAAATTCACCAGCTGCAAGAATTTCTTCTTATCAGATTTCTCACGGGAAAAGAGAGATTTATTTAAGCACAAGACAAGGGGCCACAAGAGAAAGACCCTTACTCTTGAGATACACGGCTAAGTTTGCCTGGGCATCTGCTTCGGTGTTAAATTCCTGATATGACAAACAAGTAAAACCCTCACAATGGGATGAAAACATAGCTTTTTAATGATTTCAAAGAGCCCATTAGCAAGAAAACATAAACTCTATCTTGCATAAATTAAACAAGATGTTCAGGCACCCAGCACTTGCACCTTTTTTGGTCACAGGAGACCACACATACACTACTGCATTTTCATCACAGAAATAACATGCAGATGCAAGATATCATAAGGACTTCGAAGATCAAAATTCTGATAGACAGGCTCAGTAAGCTCCGAATTAGCAAAGAGGAAAAGTTGGCCATACTCTGTCAATATGGTTGATCTGGAATGACAAAAATTGATCTTTAAGCTCTTTCACAATCTTGGATAGCTCAGCCATGTTCTGGTTCTTGCATTTCCAGATTCCTTGAGTCTGTTCCATGATAGAAATTTATAAAGAACGAGAGATCATCCCCGAAGCAGTTCCAGCAATAACTTAATACTGAATGCAATATAAATAGCACTGCAAGAACACATGACCTCAGCATAAGATCACACAATTACAAGGGGAAGAATAGTTTCACTTTTGAACTGGTTTGGGTGTCTCTTAGGATGGAGCGGGTGAGGTGTCATCAAGAAGGCAAGCTTATACCAAATCATATAGGGTCTTTATAGTTACTGCAAAATCTCTTAGGTATCCTGCAAACCCAATCAAATTAACCTACATCTTTGTTTTCCAGCTCACTTTGGGATGTTCAGAAGTAACTTTTCCCAAAACAATGTGGGGATCCAAACTGCTCGGCTACTGCTGCTCATTCTTCTATGCCAAATCATCTCTTAGCTGTGTCATTTTTTAGGATAATACTACAGCATATGATAACTATGTTGTACTCAATCATGTTCATCCACACTAAGATAATACTACAGCATCTCCTCAATCCCAGGCTAACTAGGGATAAATTAAGATGATAATACCATAATCCATCAATGGAGACCAAATTTATCATCACTACGAATGGTCAACTTTCTGTGGTATCTTTGTGTAGCCTGGAATTTATAAGTATGTTTAAGACGCTCTTAATGGCTAGGACATCATGGGAGAAAGCTCTTCAGCAATTGCTTTAGAACTCAATGGTTTCAACCAGTTACTGAGGAGTTGTTTGGTGTGAGGTATAAGGTATAAGGTATAATAATCCCAAAATTTGATGTAGGATTTTATCCTGCGTTTGATTGGAGGTATTAGGTAGTCCTTGGATTATTTATCCCACCATCTATATCATTGTAATGACATAAGTTATTCCATAATATGGTGCGATAACTAATCTCAGTATAACTTGTTTCTGACCAATCGACCACAGAATAAACCACATGCTCCACCGCTTGTGCAGGCCTTAAATTTGACAGGATATTAGAAGCGAGAAAGCAGAAATAATTGACTAATTTGCTTAGGGAAAATTACAACAAAAACAAAAACAGAAGTAACAAGAAAGAGTAAACAAGACCTGCATGCAGACAAGTTTTGAATCGCCCCTAACTTTTATGTGTTTGAAACCTTTCTCAAGAGCATATTTTAGCCCTAAGATTACACCTCTGTATTCAGCGACGTTGTTAGTTGCCACACCCACACCTTCACGCAACCGGAAAATCTACAGAAACGAATTACAAGTCGAAAACCTGTAAATTTGTGATGACAAACCACATCTTCTAAATGGATAGGGAGCATACCATACTTCCATCTGCAGCATGCAGCACGGCACCAGCACCAGCTGGTCCAGGATTCCCCTTTGAAGCCCCATCAAACTCAAGAATGCATGCACACTGCACATAGGGGGGCTGAAGGTATCAATTTACAAAATGTTCCTCCAAGTTAGAAGCAAAGATCACATAAAGATAGTAGACATGATATCATGAATTGGAATTGAATTGTCAACAGAATTAATACACTACAAAATGGCTCAAAAGATAAGTTTAACAAGAACCTTTCTTTTAGCACATAAGAACAAAGTCCAAATAGAATCTTTTACATTGTTTCTTTAATCAAGTATATATAATGTTGTATGTTCTATCTTCACAATAGGTAAACTTGAAAGTTATTTCAACAGACAATTTCTTTTCTGTATGTTCTTTTTGGCTCCTAATCGGAGTGCTCCTAGTGACATAGGTAGTCTGCTGCAAAGACATTTAAATTCTAAAATAAACTTACTGTGAGCTATGTTGCTCGGACTCTTCAAAATGTTGACGGGTGTGCATCGGATCCTCCAAAGTAGTGCCTTACTAGGATCCAGTATGGTGTGACACTAATTTTGGAGAATCCAAGTAACATAGGTTACAACTAAATTTTGTCACCATCTTCCAACTTTGGACTTTTGCGCAACCTTAACCTACAAAGTTCTATTTTGTCCTCAACAGTTTGATTTAAGAATCACTTGGTCCCCCTTGGTTCATCAGGACTTTTCAACCTTTCATTTTTCCAAATTAGCTTCAATGAGCATCACTATCCTCACTAGTTTTTTCCATCAGCAGCAAAATGTCAAAACATAGGAGCAAACCCATTCCAAGGCTAACACCACCCACCAAATCCCCCCTCCCCAAATGTCAACATACAGATAGATCAGACAACGACAAGAATTTAAACATATTGATACAAAGAATTATCAGGCAAAAAAAAAAGAACTTACACAATATGACGAAATCGGGGGAATTTCTAGGTAATTGTCTAATTTGGCATGTTTTTGCTGACCAGCAGCTGAAAATGAAGGAGATCCAACCACCTCCATCTGAATGTAAGGAAAAAAAAATCATGTGAATATCAAAGGCACTACACACACCTTTTCATAATAGCAAGATTTTTTCACACACTGACTCAATTAAATTAGCAAAGTATATTAAACAAAATGGAGGAGTGAACAAAAAAAATTATTTTATTTTTTTGGTGAAGAGGACTGAACAAATTACCATAAGGCAAAAGACAAAATTAGCAAAAACTTATGAGTTGAACCATCGATAAAATTTAGTTCTTAGGATAATAAATCACTTTGATACTAGAAAATGATAAATGTTAAGCAACTACATGCAGCAAACAGGCCTATCCTTTACATTTATGCTGCCCCTAGATGAGTATCCGCATATTACTTCAAGAACTGTTGAGGAGACCACCATTCCTAGGAAAAGCACAAGCCTAAAAATAAGCACCATCTAAAATTTCCATCCCATCCTACTTCACAATATGATGAGGCATTGCAGTAACTGATGATATAGCTGCTTTGATGACTGAAGTTGGACATAAAGAAAGTATATCAGTTGTGAACTTTCAAGAAAGACATACCCCATCTAATCAATGCAAGAATAATCTGGATTGACCATTAGGAGATTACCTGCATCTTCTTCTCCTGAAGATTCTTCCCGATAATTTTATCTTTCGAAGAGATAGGTTGCTGCAAAAACAGAAGGAAAAAAAATTAAAAATCTGCATGCATGAAATGGTCCATAATGTAAAATTGTTACTAGAAAACATGATAAATGTTTGTTTTTTCTCAAGGCACGATTATAAACCATAGACTGCTGAACTGTATCATATTTATGTGTTATGTGTTAATTGTATCATACTTACGTATTGTCATGTGCTTTTGGTTATTAGTCGTTTTTTTCTGTTCCCTTTCCTTTACTTGTTGTCATATCTAGTTTATTCTGCTTATGAGTTTTTGAGACGAGAATTCCCAGAAAACAGCCTCTCTACTTTTATGAGGTAGTGGTAAGGTCTACGTACATTCTACCCTCCCCAGACCATACTTGTGAGATTCCAATGGGTATGTTGTTGTTGTTGTAGACTGCTGAATTGACAGAGAAAACAGGGACAGACATATCAATAATTGAATGCTAAAATATCTAAGACTTTCAAGTTAGGTACAGCTGAAAATGTACAGGCAGTATTATGTGCACTATTTGATTAGCAGTCAGTGGTTACAAGACACAATGGAGGAAGTAGTGTGATGGCAATGACAAAACTATGAAAAACTAACAAATCGGCCAACTGTATCAACAATATCTAACTGGATCCCAAGAATCTCATATGTAAAGCTACTTCACAAGCTTCAGCGACCACAAGTAACAGCAGTCAGTTCTGCATCTGAGACAGATCTGACCCCTTTCGATCCATATAACAAATAAGTCTTGAAGCAATATAACATATGGCAGTAGCATTATCAAAAAAAAGTTATGCGCCACAAAAAGTAGGAATGCATGAGACTTTCTCTTTGAAATACTACCATGTACCCCATAATCGAATAAACGCTTTAGATTAAAAAGAAAAAAACACTGCAGTTTATCCACGTTAAGCTTTTCAATAGTATTCATCTTTTTTTGTTTGCTTTTCGATGGTATTCATCTCAGTTTGCTCTCTTATTTAATGCAGCAACAAATAATCTCTTTTACCAAACACGGGCCTCAATTGTGTGTTCATTAAAAATTGTATAAACAAAGAATATAAAGACACATCATCATGGAGCAATTCATCCAGTTATGATATGTCCACATAATTGTAGATGTAGATGATGGAGAGATATCACGACAACAGAAGGATAGGTATGAAACATAAATGCTGGATAATTTTAGCATCTACATTAGCCAAAATTTGACCCAACTATCAACAAACAGTTACGACAACATTATCAAATAGATAAGACAACTACGTTTACTGCCAGTTCAATAACAGTAAAATGAACAACTTCTAACCCGAAAAGGGCATGGAATGAGTATCCCAAAGAGATCATCTCGAATATCACTGAAATCCATAGAATACATTGCATTTTTGAGTCCATGAGATGCCAAATACTCTTCAGATTGCTTAGCCAGATGATACCCTTTATAAACACTTATGGCTGGTTCCCCAACCTGAAGGATCACAGACAAAAATAGAAAATATATTCAAAAAAAGAGAAAAACAAAAAAAATCTGATACAATTATTATTTGTGCTCGATTAATCAATCAACTAAGCCTCAACCCTGCACTAGTAGGGTTGGCTATATTGTATCTGCTTTCCTCTATTTCTTAATCATTGTTCAAAAGCTGGAATTTTTAGACTCTTCTTACACTTGAGCTCTAAATGACCCCAGAAAAGGTTGATCAGATAACCCTATCTATGGTCCAAAAACAGAAAGTATTAAAAAGGAAACATACAGAAGATCGTAGCAGAGCTTGTAAATCAGTCAGGTTCTTATAGACAGCAATCACGTCCCCTTTACGCACAACATAAAAAGCGTCCTTTTCGTCCGCCATTTATGTGTCCAACTACAATGCGTTTACTTGCCTTTGCAAGTGACTCCACCACTGTATCACCATGTCACAGAATTTCTTAGTAAAAGCAGAAACAGAAAAACAAATACAAGTCCAAGTTCCAGTAAAATATAAAAAAGAACTCGATTCCACACTCACTGAACAATTTACACTCTACATACTACCCCTGCATGTATGATCAGCGCAATTAAGATAGTACCAATGATACTCAATTACAATATGATTTAGGGCTTTTTTGTCTAATTTTTTCAAAAAAGATGTATTTCATGCAGAAAGATAAACGAATTAGGGTTTTCGAAAACATAGAAAAGTGAAAGCATACAATGAAGATTCTTACCGAGCAGAGGAGGAGAGTGAAGCGAATAGTCCTTGGGAACTCTGATGGAATTTTTGTCAGCTGCTGATCTCTGGACTCAAATACACTCAGTTCCGTTTGGTCCCGGGTAACGGGTCAACTGATTTTGGCCCGAAATTGCATAATTGGGCTGTCCAGGTACGTGTCTTTCCGGCCCAATAATTAAATATTAGGACCGAACAGCATAATATCACAAGGAAAAACAATTATTTTTTAATAAAATAATTATTGTTTTAAGTAATATTTTTTTATTTATAGCAATACTATAATAAGACAGCAATTCTATTAAAAAATAAATCATATGTAATATAAATGTATTATAAGCGTTCTTAAAATATACTCTTATTTGGTAAAAAAATTGACACAATGTATTATAAGCATATTAACATGTATAATAAATATATTATTCATCAATAAAATTTATATCATATATTGTTCTTTGTACTATGGATATAAACTATATATTATTATAAATACATTACAAGTGTTCCGGAGAAAAAAAATTATTGCTATATTTTTTTTACATAGCATACTGCATACCAAAGAAAAATCATACCAAATATCTCACATAATTCAAGTGTTCAAAGGCAATATAGGAACTATCTAAATGTAAATACTGGGGATAGAAAAAACATTTTGTAGCAATATTACAAGACAACCTTCGAGTTCAATAAGTATATTCTTTCATCTTTTCTCATATTTAGTTCTGTGTGGGTTGCTTGATATTAGTTTAACTGGACAACAGCAACAGTAAGACAGGTATTAACGTGCTAGAACATTAGTAATATATTGAAGAAACCTGGCACTTATCCCAACCAATTTTCTTTGCAAATTAGTCTACAAGAGAAGCTACTTTCAATCCAGATACATGATTAAGTTACATGCACATAACTCAGATAATATATCTACATGTTACAAGACGTGGTTTTAGACAACTAAAAATCCAATAGGCGTCTGTCTTGGTAGTCATTCATCCTTTCCAAAATTCCAACTTGCTGACTTCACATTATTAAGTTATCATGTCACATTCCACCTGAATTTCACCATCTGCAGAAAGGCATTTCTTATTAGATTTGGGATTTATTTAAGCACAAGAAAAGGGGCCTCAAGAGAAAGACTTACTCTTGAGATACACGGCTAAATTTGCCTGGGCATCCGCTTCAGTGTTGGATTCCTGATGTGTTAAACAAGTATAACCCTCATAATCGGATGAAAAGACAGCTTATGATGATTAAAGAAGGAACAATTATGTGCAGTTAGATTTTAAGCTCATCATGCAGAGCAACCAGAACAGAGCGAATTGATAGACTGGGGAAGCATGATTATTCACTTGTAGCAACAAGGTGAACCAATTTCATGGAATGGATTTGCAAGAAAAGAGAAACTCCATATTGCATGAATCAAATATGACATTCAAGTACCCACCATTTGCACCTTTTTTGGTCACAGGAAACCACACTATTGCGCACTTTCATCACAAAAACAACATGCAGTTGAAAGATATAATGACTTCAAAAGTAAAAAATCTGATAGACAAGCTCAGTAAGCTCCAAAATAACAGGAGAGGAAAAATTGTCCATACTCTGTCCATATGGTTGATCTGGAATGACATAAACTGATCTTTAAGCTCTTTCACAATCTTGGATAGCTCAGCCATGTTCTGATTCTTGCATTTCCAGATTCCTTGAGTCTGTTACATGATAAAAGTTTGTAAAGAACGAGAGATCAGCCCAGAAGCAGTTCCAGCTAAAACTTCAAACTAAATAATAAAAGCCAAGTATAGACTGAATATATCTCAAATCCTATAGGTGTCCTTATAGTCACTCCTAAACCTGTCACTGTAAAATCTTACACATTTGGCAAAAGAACCACCAAGTTTAACAAGTTTCTTGAAATAATTCTTAACCTGTGCCTTATGTTCTCTGGCATTCAAACTGGGATGTTGAAAAGCAAGTTTTCCCAAGACAATGTGGGCAGCCAAACTTCTAGCCTGCTGCTGCTCATTCTTTTACACCAGAACATCTCTTAGCTTTGCTATTTTCTAATTATAACCGAGAAATCCTCAAGGGCCACTGACGCACAATTCAAAATTTGGTGGATATTGCTTAGCTTTTGTCATTTCTGTTTAAGAGCTTTCTTTGAACATATCTTTCTCTCTCCCTCCCTCTCTCATTATAGTATTTCATGTTTTCATGTAGCTGACCTAACCGACTGACTCCTCGATAGAAAAAAGATAATATGCAGAATTACGATCTGTGAGAAAAAAGTCAAGGTGAAGATATGGAGTTTGATTGTATAATGCACAAAAAAACAAGAAAAAGAGGATAAGATTGTGCATTTAAAGGCAATGGGATAGACTTTATAAAACTGAAAATATTGGAGCAATAAAAGGTAAACTATATTTTTTTATGACTTAAAAGGTAAACTATATTCACTCTCTAATTTTTCTGTTTGTCTTAACTTACTTCACAATATTCATAATTTTTTTTCAATTTGATTTGTTGATGTTCCAATCAGTTGATTTTGCCATGAATTACGAAATATGATTAAATGGATTATATATATATACACACATACATACACACTATTTATATACACACGCACACATTCATGTATATATGTATGTGTGGATGGGTGCTTTGAGTATTGAAATATATTTGTTCTAATTGTCAAATTTCATATGGGCATATTTTGAGCTCAACCATCAAGCCGCGAACTAAGTATCATATTCGTGAATCTGTTACTTAATCAATATGTGTTTTGTTACTCAAAAAGTTTTATCAATAATTTTATGTGATTATGCAAAATCAATAATTTTAAATTTCATATGTAATTTATCATATTCATGAATCTGTTAATCAATATGTGTACACTTTTTTAAGTTTTTAAAAGGTACACTTTACCCCCCTAATTAACTTAATCCTACTTAAATCTCTAATCAGTAACAACTTTGACCTTGGATGGTCATAGTTGTCGCCTTTTTTAATTTGAAGACTAAGTGACACCAACAGCTCAATTTTCACCACTTTCTATTGGTGTAACCCCAGTATAATGAGTATGTCTATGTCTCAGACACTCTCAGTGGCTAGCACATCACGGGAAAAAGATCTTCAGCAATTGTTTTAGAACTCAATGGTTTCAACAATTAACTGAAGATAGTTGACAGGATATTTAAAGTGAAAAGCAGAAAAAGAAGACTAATTTGCTAGAAGTAAAAAAGGCACAAATAAGAAGAGAAGAAAGAAAACCTGCATGCAGACAAGTTTCGAGTCGCCCTTGACTTTAATGTGTTTGAAACCTTTCTCGAGAGCATATCTTAGCCCTAAGATTACGCCTCTGTATTCAGCAACATTGTTAGTTGCCACGCCCACACCTTCACGCAACCGGAAAACCTACAGAAAAGAATCACAAGTCGAAATCCTGTAAATTTGCGGTGACAAACCACATCTTCTAAAAGGATAGGGAGCATACCATACTTCCATCTGCAGCACGCAGCACAGCACCAGCACCAGCTAGACCAGGATTCCCCTTTGAAGCCCCATCAAACTCAAGAATGCATGAACACTGCATGTAGGGGGACTGAAGGAATCTACTTACAAAATTGTTCCTCCAAGCTTCAAGCAAAGATCACATAAAGATACTAGCACTTTAAAGAAAACAGGGTGGTCATCATATTACAAGCGAGTCCTACCACCCTCTTTGGTAAAATAAGACCAACTTGGCTTCAATATCTTATCTATGTCACAGAGACACAATATTATGACTTGTAACTGAAGTGCCACAAAATTAATGCACTATATAATGTCTCAAAACACAAGTTTAAAGCACATTGTTATATTGTTATTATTGTATATAGTAATTGCACAGGTTTAAAAGTGAGTATATTCTATATTATCTCTAGTTACTATTTTATTTGGGGCAGTCAATAATACTTACTGAATGTCCTTCATACTCAATCTACACTTCTGCCCCGAGTATGCAGACGTGAATTCAAGCTTCAGCGAAGTTCGTGGTGAACATTCGAGATCTATCAACATCCCAGTGGGAGCTGTTCAGCTGTCAGCTTGTTCATGGTAACTTAGGGTCTCTTTGTTCTGATTTGTACTCCAGATTGATTAATATTTAATCCTATATAGTATCGTATGCATATTCTTAGTGACTCATGACTTGTGATATCAGTTCCTGAGGTATATCAGATATTGTTCTTTATGCAGCGTTCCCTGTTCTAGATTTTTATTACCTCTTATTTGCAATGTGTTTGAAGAATTATTATTGTTAGTTCTCCCAATGAGTAACATTGGGTGGTTTCGGTCATGACAGGCTAACACAACCCTATCTGAATATTAGCATACAGGTAAACCAGACAATGAGAAAAAATTTGCATATCTTGATACAAAAAATTTAACTTACAGGATAAGATGAAATTGGGGGAGCTTCTAGGAAATTGTCCAATTTGGCATGTTTTTGCTGACCAGCAGCTGCAAATGAAGGAGATGCCACCACCTCCATCTGAACAAAGGAATAAAACAAAGTGAATATCAAAGGTATCATACATACCCTGTCATAATATCAAAACTGTTTCACATGCTAACCTAAGTTGCTCGGATTAGGGTGCGGGTACCTAAGACGGGTGTGAATTCGAGAGTCGGATTCGGCAAATTCTAAATTTTAAGATTCGGGAGTGTGAATCCAAGAGTAGATATGGGTGCAAGGATTTGGCTAAAAAATTTCAAAATTATAAAAATAGAGTTATAAAGATACTCTAAATTTGAGAGAATTTCTGTAAAAGATTGTTTATTATATATATATATATATAAACTTTTTATATCTAGAATATTACATTTGTTTATACTATGCATATGATTTTTGGCAATGTCAATTTATTATTATGTTTTAGGTATATTTATGGAATAAATATTCATTATATATATTTATTATATAGAAGGGAATTTTATAAACCAAAATATTGTTGAATATAGTAGGTATACAAATATAATTTGTAGGATGTATAACGAATTCTACCCAAAATGAAGTAATTCTTATAAACCCAAATATTAAAATAATTTAAATTGCAACATGCAATCCATAAAGGGTAAAAAGGGTAAACAAGACATTTCCTCAAACCCTAATTTTATATTCTTTCATCTTATGTTAAGAGTTGCAGCCCTCGTCTCTCTGAAAAAATGTTAAGAGCACAGCCCTCGTCTCTCTTCTCTTTTCTTCTCCAAGAATGTAAAGAGCCGCAGCCCCTCTCTTCTCTTTAATCCTCCAAACGATGAAGGAACAAAGAACACCAAAACCCTAAAACCTCCAAAGTTGTTGTTGTTTGAGTTGTTGATTCTAGTCAAAGTATCCAACCGGAATTGACCAAATCCGAGACACTCCCCGCGCCCACACCAGTACCACCTAGGGACGGGTTCAGCGGAAAAAAAGAAGAGTCCGCGTAACATAGATGCTAACTCAATTTCAATTAGAAAGTATAATAACTACATCCGGCGAAGACAGTAGATCAACAAACACCAGCAAGAGGGAGGACTTAACTAGACATTGTGAGTTGAAGCAGCAATAAAATTCAAGTTTTTATGTCCCAAAATAGTCATTTCCATACTACTACAACAACAACATACCCAGTAATATCCCACAAGTGGGGTCTAAAAACAATAAATGCAAACCATAACTTTATTGCTGGAAGAAACTACATGTGACAAAAAAGGCTTATCCACGACATTTATTCTGCTACTAGACGTATATCCTCATTACACTTGAAGAGTTATCAAGGAAATCACCATCACTAGGCCAGACAATTAGTTTCTTATTTCAGGAAAAGCACAAGCCGAATAATAGACAACATGTACAAAATTTTCATCCCGACCGACTTCAAAATATATGAATGCTTTGCAATAATTGATGATATATAGTTGTTTTCATGACTGAAGCTGGGCCTAAAAGAAGTATATCATTTATGATTTTCAAGAAAGATATGCCCCATTTAAACAATGCAAGAATAATATGGATTGACCATTAAGAGATAACCTGCATTCTCTTTTCCTGAATGTTCTTCCCAACAATTTTATCTTTTGAAGAGCCGGGTTGCTGCAAAAACATGAAAAGGTTAAATCTCCCCACATGAAATGGTGCTTGATGTAAACTTAAACTGGAAAACATGCTAATGTTTGTTTCTTTTCAAGGCACAAAATGTAGTTTATACCATCGACTGCTGAATTTGACAGGGTAACAGGAGACAGACATTCCAATAATTGGATAACAAAAATATCTAAGCAAATCAAGTTGGGTCAAGCTGAAAAATGCAAAAGCAGTATTATGCTCAGCGTCCTTCTGAGAGGACAAATGAATAGAACAAAGACCTCTAAAACAACTGTTCCCAGACATTAACATCTTATGCCTTCATCAACAGGCTGCTGTGGCTGAAATGTGGACAGCAAAGTGGTCGAATCTGCATCTGAGAAGGAATTGAGTGATTGGGAGATACAAAGGATAGATGCCTTCAACAATACTGTGGCCCCATTCAGTAACTTAACCGTGGAATAGAGGACACAATTGTTTGAAGACGGGGCAACAACGAGACTTTCACTGTCAATTCTCCACACAGAGGTCTAATTGCTTCAAACAACAGGGAAGAGAGTTAACTCTTAGTTGCTGGCTAAGGAAGCAGTCTGCCGAAAATTTGAATAGAAGAGGTTTCCAACTTTGTCCCAGATGTTACTATGTGGGGAACAAGCAGAGACAGTCAACCATCTCTTTTACATTGCAAGTGGACAGAGCAGCATTGGAGGATCTTCGCCAGCTTAAGAAAGATCACATGGATGAAAACCAAGGAATGTATAAGAGTTTCTCAAATGCTAGATCAATGTTGGCAATGCTACAGAAAAGGAGGAGAGATGGAAGACTGTCCGAGCATGTAATGGTGGACAGTGTGGAAAGAAAGAAATAAGAGATACTTTGAGGGTTAGCAGAACAATCTACAGAAGTTGAAGAAGAATTGCTTAGCTCTTTAGTACTTTTGGTGTAAATAGAAAGTGTCGGCGCAAACAGAAGACTCTGGATTATTTGTAACAAAAAGTACATAGAATCCAGAGGTGTGAGTTGTGATACATTTGAAGGGGGGACTACATATTTTGATTTAGTATACCCGTGGACATATAGAAGAAAAGTTAACATTCTGAAAAAAAGGAACAGTTCAGACTGGCCAAGAATAATCACGCAGTCAAGGTTGGAGGCACAAGACTATTCTCTAAATCATGATAAAATAAGGATTGAAGTATATATCTTCAAAAGCCGGACGATTTTGGCAACCACGTTAGCAAAAATTTGACACTACTATCATCAAATAGTTATGAAAGCACTATCAAATAGATAAGACAACTATGTCTAGTGCCAGTTCAACAACAGTAAAATAATTAATTCTAACCCGAAATGGGCATGGGATGAGAGTCCCGAAGAGATCATCTCGGACATCGCTGAAATCCATAGAATACATAGCATGCTTGAGTCCATGAGAGGCTAGATAATCTTCAGATTCCTTAGCCAGGCGATACCCTTTAAAAACACTTATGGCTGGTTCGCCAACCTGAAAGATTAGAATTAAAAAAGATATTCAAAATAGAAACATCTGATAATATTATTAATTGTGCTCTATCAATCAATCAATTAAGCCGGAACAATTAGATTCTTCTTAGACTAGAGCTATAGAAGGACCAGTAAAAAAAAGTAGCAGTAGAATAGATAATAATGACTATAAAAGAAGCTGTCTTTGGCCCAAAAGAAGGTAAGTATCAACCTTAGAAGGTAAAGGAAAACATACAGATGTTCGTAGTAAAGCTTGCAAATCGCTCAAGTTCTTATAAACCCCGATCACGTCCCCTTTTCGCACTACATAAAAAGCATCCTTTTCGTCCCCCATTTTAAGTGTAGAACTCCAACGCGTCGACTCAACTTTGCAAGTTAGTCCAGCACTGTATCAACACATCATAACTTAAGCAAGAGAAGAAACGGAACAACAACTACAATAATTCCAAGTTCCTCAAGATTTCAAGACTCACCGAAGAATGTACAGTCTACTTACTAGTATATTATTTAGGGCATTTTCTTATTTTTCAAATAGACCCGAAATTAGGGTTTTTGAAGAACAGAAAAAAGTGAAAGGAAGGAAGATTGAGATTCTTACCGAGCGGGAGAGGAGAGTGAAGGGCGTAGTTGGTTGGAAGGTGAAGAAAGGGAGCTTTAATGGAGTTTTGTCTTGTCAAACAGCTGATCTATGAAATTTCAGTTTTGGAAGTCGTGTAAGATGAGTCAGCTAATTTCAATTTTGATCGGAAACTGCATATTGGGCTGTTTGCCGGAGACATCTTAATTAATTGGGCTGAATATTTTCAAGCGGCACATAGGCTTCTTCAATACACTCGCCAAGCAAAAATGTTTTGAGTTACTCAACTATGCAACACTAGTAATGGGCCCAAATAACACGCCATGCTATTTCATTTTGTTTTGAATGTGTTATGTGCAAAAATAAATATATTTTATAAAGAATTACAAAATTAAATTTTCTCAAAATGCAAAGTTAACGTGAATAGTCACTTAACTATGAATTATTTTCAGAAAAAGTCACCTAATTTTCACTTTCAATTCCAAAGTCACTTAATTATATTCATGTGGTGGACACTGAAAATTGTTAAAAAATTGTTTAAGAAATCACCTCGATAATTGAATTTGATAATTAGTTATAATTACATTGTCTGATCTATTTGATTGGCCATTTAATTACCTAATCAACAAATAATTTAATTTAATTAGTATGGGGTAATAACACTCTCCAATTTACATGGAGGGCAAGGGGGGTTAGTAATTGCATTACAAGTTGAATACCTTTTTATTTTTATTTTTCATTTAAAATTATTTTTTATTTCTACCATTTTAAATTCTTTTTATTACTTCTTATTTCTTATGTTTTCTAAAATATATTTTTTATTTTATATTATTTGTATTCTATTTTCTTTATATTCTCGATTATTTCACGTGATTACACCAACAACATACCCCAGTGCCTCAAAAGGCTCTCGCTCATTGCGGGGTGAGGGGAGATCAGATGTACGCAGTCTAACCCCTATGTTTAAAAACACAAAGCGGCTGTTTCCAGATGACCTATGAAGAGCGTCGAAAGTTGCATTGATTAACTACTACTTCACAAATGAAAAAAGCAAAGATAGTTTAAAGAGCCATTTTGCTTTATTCCATCATACTCCAAGGCAAAAAAATAGTCAATCTTTGGCTCCATCCGAGATTGATGGAAATGATTATTTCACGTGATTCAATAAAAAACTTTCATATTATCTATTTTTATTTTTTTTTATTTTCACCAGCATAATTTTATTGATATTTTAAGTGTTAAATTAAAATAGAATTTATTATTAAATAAGATTATACACTTATGTGTTTTTTAAAATTATATTTATATACGTTATGTGAAATTTGAGACACCAGTTTTATGCTAAATTATTTATTTTGAATTTTAGAACTTACGTTATATTGACTCGATATTTTATTTGTAAGTGATATTTTTAGTTAGAATGAAAAAACAAATAAGTTTGTGTTTAATGGAACATAACAAACGCAATATTTATGGCAAAACAAACAGTATAATTATTAGGCTGATTTCCAAATAAACCAAAATAAGTTAATCAGCTAGGATTCTTCGTTGTATTAACTGACCATATTGTCTGTATATGGAGAAGTAGGATTATGACCTGTCGTGCATATGGGTTCAGTGAGAAGTGTTACCTAACCATTACCTACGCAACAAAATTGCCCCATTCACATTTCTCTCTGTTTTCGATCGAGATTTTCTCTTTGTATCCGTCATTGTGAGTGTAGGTCAAATTGAAGATGAGTTTGTGTAATTCTTCTGTCCAGACACGAAAGAGTGTACACAATCATCTCTTCAAAGGGGAGAAGTTGGGAAGCCCAGGCCTTTTATTGATCTATTCACTATTTCTAACTCTCATTTTCAGCTGCTACATGCTTCGTTTTTCATTCACCCCAATCCTCAAGTTTACAAGCAAACAACATTCACCTCCGCCTAATAACATGCCTCAACCTGCAGGCAAGTTCACTAAACGTGAGTTTAAAAATCAAGAGACATGATCAGTGAAGATTGTCCGTTTATTTCTTTATTCTGCAATAATTTTTGTACATATTTTGGCAGATTACAGCACGTCTTCCGATTGTGATTTGTTCGATGGTAGTTGGATTTTGGAGCAAGAGGGTAATTCCCTGTATTATACAAATTTTAGCTGTCCAACAATTCCTTATTCGAAAAACTGTTTGTTAAACGGAAGGCCTGATGAAGAATTCATGCACTGGAGATGGAAACCGGACGAATGTGTGCTTCCTCGATTTAACGCCAAGGCGTTTTTAACAATTGTTAAAGGAAAGACGATGGCTTTCATCGGCGATTCCCTCGCAAGGAACCATATGGAGTCTCTTCTCTGTCTTCTATCTTCGGTTAGTCATACTAATTTTCTTTTGATATGAAATAAAAGAGTTCAGATAATAATTCGCGGGGATAAAAATACAAAGAAGAAATTATTATCACTTATTTGAAGTCTTTAACTTTTTATTTAATTTTTAGTTTTTCGTGTATTTCTTCAGGTGGACTGCATAATTTAGTGCACTAATAATTATAAAAAGGATAAAAAGAAAGCTAAAAGTTGCATAGAGATGCGAGATCGTAGCTCATCTTTCTAAGGTTAAAAATTATGAAAAGATGTGAGTAGGTTTTTTGTGTCAGTTTGACTTGGACATTTGGAGGACAACGACAGATATTGCTTTCCAGAGATTCCGTTTATTGGACGCTAATTTCGCAATTAAAGACAATACTGTACGTCTTATTTATTTATTTTTCTTTCGTCCACAAAGCTTATTAAAAAACACGGAGTATCTTGATGTTGATTTTACTCGTTCATTTATCAGATAAAATATTTTTTTTACTGTTGATCACTTTTGGTATTTTTAAATCTTTGACATTAATTATTTATCCGGTAAATGAATTTTCAGGATTTAAGACTAAAGCAATTAATACGAATGTTGTCGAGTGAATTGAGAATAATAACACCTACTATTTGCCTATTAATATAAGGGTTCGTTTAGTAAAATGTATTAGTAAAAATAATACGTGTATTAACTTGGTATATTAGTAGTATCTTATTTGGTATACTTTTTTATGCTTAGTATAACTAATTGTATTAGTTATATACTCTATATTAAGGTGTGTATTATTAATACCATGAATTTCTAGGTATTAGTATTAGTATGATTTTAATGTATGCATTAAAATGATTAAAGACTCAATTGTCCCTTAAAATTTTTTCCACATATTTTCCACTATAATTATAGAGGGTACATTTATAAATGAATTTTTTAATGCAATGCATGATCTTTTTAATACATTAAATCAGAATTAATCCAAGTATAACTAATACAAATTAAATATTATTAATACACTTTATTTAATATTATTCTAATATACTCTACTAACGACCTAAGTGTGTCCAAATATTTGCTACGAATGTACACCAAAGCAAATGAAAGATTCTTTGAACATATCACAGAACCCCCTCCATATTTTTACCAACAAAACTTTTCTTGTATTCTATTTCTAAAACTGTACTAGTGTCGAAGAAATGACTTTATTTTCAACAAATGCTAATCGAATTGTAGGATTTTACAATGTGAAATTAGATGGAGGAGTTGAACTCTACGCCAAATTTATGTGGTTCATTCTCCAACTGGTCCCATCTCCTGTCATTATGTGTGATATGCATTTAAGTTTCTCTCATTTTCCATGTTATTATTGTCAGTGATAGACTTCAAAGGTCATAGTTAAAAGTTAACACTGCATTTAAATCAAAACCAGACAAATATGTCAAGTACGATTTAACCATTGTGGTATTTTGTAAAATATGCTACAAATGTTGATGGACTTGGTCCAAGTTTCATGTTAAAATATTCATTGGGTAGAGGTCTAGATCCGTTGATTAATTTTAAAAAAGATTTTATATCTGGAATTTTCTTCACATTAAGCCTTATTTTATTACAATCATCATGTGCATGCTGCAAGTCATCATATATTGTTTATGCAACAAGTGAGATTTTGGCACAAAATTTGCAGGAAGAAATTCCAATAGACATGTTCAAGGATGTTGCAGACAAATTCAGAACCTGGCTGTTTCCTCGTCACAATTTCACTCTCATGGTCCTCCGAACAGAATTTCTCGTCTTTGCTAATGAGAGAATTATCAATGGTTCGTTCACGGGCGGATTTGACTTGCATTTAGACAAATTAAATGGAAATTGGACACAACATTTACCCAACATGGATTATGCTGTTTTCTCAGATGGACACTGGTTTCTTCGGCCCAATTACCTCTTCGAAAATGGCAAACTTATCGGATGTGTTTATTGTGGGGAAGCAGGGGTTCAAGATCTTGGCCCTGGCTTTGCCATCCGAAGAGCATTTCAAGCTGCTTTCAACTACATAAATAAATGCGTGGAGTGCTCAGGTACAGAGACGGATTCAGGTTTTAATCTTGACGTGAAGTTTTTAGTACTAAAATTGACATAGATATGAAATGATGTTGTTTGATCAGGTATTGCTGTGCTTTTGAGGACATTCTCGGCTGGTCAATTCGAGCAAGGAGCATGGAATGAGGGTGGATTTTGCAACAGAACAAGACCATTTGCTAGAGATGAAGTTAAAATTGGTGATCAATATTGGGAATTCAGGAGCATTCAAATTGAAGAAATTGAAAGAGCAAGAAAAGAGGGAAATAAAATTGGAAACATGTTTGAAGTTTTGGACGTGACAAGAGCCATGTTAATGAGAGGAGATGGACATCCAGGTGCCTATTGGGGCAATAAATGGATGAAAGGGTATAGTGATTGTATTCATTGGTGCTTGCCGGGGCCCATTGATACATGGAACGAATTTTTATTGGAAATTCTTAGAAGAAAAATCCACACTCAATTCCATGGAAGTTAGTCAAGAAAAGCATTCTCATTTGTGGATAGTACGTGGAATCTTAATACAATATGAATTAATGGCTGACTGAACGCATAACTACTCAAGATAGTACGTGGAATCTTAATACTCACTTGCAGGTAAAATTTAATAAACACACATTACTTCTTTTTATTTTGATAAGTATACATATTGATGAGGGAGAAGGTCTACTTCTAAGGAATACGGAAGTAAAGTGGAATAGGATTGTGAGGTTCTGGAGAAGAGTCCCACACTGAGAAGGCGCTGTTGGAGTTCATCCATTTTTCAGTCATCTCTGGATAATGGCGATCTAATACATCTTTTAAGCTTTCAGTTGTATTCACCCATTCAAGTCCTTTTTTTGTATATGTCTTGTCGTTGTAACTGCTGGTGAAAAATTCATTTGCCTCTAACCTTCTGTAAATTTAAAAACCAACTCTACATTAGTAATTCTATGAATCATATTATTTTGCACGAAAGTTTTCTCCTCTGTTCGATCAACTAGATGGATTGATTTTTTTTTAACTTTTAGTACGAACCTTGATGCCATGATTAGGAATATGAAGAAGGCAGTCTCAGAGATAGCAAAGCCCTTTATCTTTTTCTCCGCCATGAGTCCAACTAACAGATCCAATTGTTCTACATCATCACCATATACTTCATGAAGAGTTTCAATAACTTCTTCATCATCTGTCAAGTCTTCCCATTTAGTGATGGGAATTTGCAACATTCTCCTACGAAATTCATTGTACCTCGCAACACTCCTTTCTCTGTCCCTATAAACTGGCATCGATCCAAACAACACGATGAATTATAAATACTCCTTTTTTTAGTAGTTTTAATGAGAAATGAGCTTACTTTCAAGAGCTGCAAGGTCAATATGACCTGGTCTGTCAGTTCCATCGACATCTTGAGCAACAAGATCCCTCATCCATATTGGATAATTCCAAAGCTCAAGAGCTCCACATGCTTGGTGCCCCATTGAAACCATTTGCTTAGTAAATCCAATCCTTGATAAATTCTCCTCTCCTTTGCCCCCAATTAAATCTTCCATGGGGATCGGCCTGTAGTTTCAAGGCAATGACATTAGGTAACAATAGCTAGCTACTTACAATAATTTTAATTAAATGTGATGAAACTAATAATGCCTTACTCATTAATCAAAGGAAGAGATTTGTTTGGCCCAGGTGTGGCGTTGATATTCCTCAGCTGCAGCGTATCAGGTAGGAGTTGATGCAAGCGATAGACACACGTAAATTCCTCAGTCAAGGAGTAAGGCACTCCATGATTCTCTGGTTTCTTCATTCCCACTAAACCACCCAAAATGCCACCTCCGACGTGCCCAAATGTATCCTTGAACTTCTTCCCTAGCAATCCATACCTGCGACATCGATTAGTTTTAGTCTGTACTTGATAGTATGACAAAATAAGAATAATTAACAAGTGTTTATATGAGAATATTGACCAATTGGCGCGCATTCCTGCAAGAAGGGTGTCCATTTTTAGAAGTTCAACAGTCCAATCTATGGTGTGAATTTTTGCAATTACTGCAGAAGTGACAAGTCTTGCATGACGATACAAGTCCTCATCCTTCAATTCTGGATATTCTTTCTGAAAATTTGAAAATCAACACAGGTTATAAGAATACAAAAAGATCCAGGATAAACACATGTTATATGATGGATTCATCTCATATATACAGTTAGTGATGTTAATATTCTTTCTGTCTTTCTTAGTTTTGCAATAAGGAACCTGGTCCCTTACTAGTGTAGTAGACGTGCGCAGTCCATCAAATGCATTTTAACTTGTATTGTAGTATACTCATTAAACGCTAATAATTTTAGTACCTTGAGGACATCACAAACAAGATTATGCTCTTGAACAAAGAGAGCTTGCAGTGACAGAAGTCCAGCCCAAGTGTTGCGAACATCACCAGTGATGATTTTCCCATTTTCGTCTTGTTCCAGGAGCCCATCTGCTGATAGTTTCAATTTTCCGTCTTTAAATGTTCTCACTTTCTTTGCAACTTGTTCGTTGCTCCCATAAATTACACTTCCATCCCTTCATGTACATGTACAAATTACTCACTCACTGTCTAATTAAATTATATGTAAAATTGCGGTATGCAATTAAATGTTACCACTCAGGGGTACGCATGTTCAAGTGACCAGTCCTGATTTCATTATAGTCCAGAGGAATTTGTTTGGTCTTGTAAAACTTAAAGGACTTGAGAGGGCACTCACTTGCAACTTCCTTAGGTGCCCTTAGCTCAATCTGTGTAACATAAAGAAAAATGTTATTCTTTTCTTAACAGACTAAAATTGAAAATAGATTATTCTTTTTTAAATGGCTAACTGACCTGGTTAATATCTTCCAAATGATCGACCCAATCATGAATCATAAATTGTATCCAAGAGGCAGCTATCATGTTAAATTGTTTTCTTGTGTCTAGGAATTTTCTTCTTGCTAGTAGCTTTGTTGCCACTACCATCGGATCTGGATTCTTTAACTGTAATTAAAAATTTACGATATTAAATATATCATAGCAATCATAAAACTTATTTTTTTCGAGAAATATATTCAAAATTAAGGTAAGTAGAGAAAAATATGAAAATTCCTTGAAAATGTTGACTTATTGATCGATAGGCGGGCGAATTACAGTAATTTGTTCCAATATGCTCTTACAAATATCCCCAATCGATGGTATTCATCATTTATCTCAACAAAGGCATCACAAAATGGACAGCCAGACATGCATATATACAAAATTTACATTTTACCTTACGTATTACAAAACTTTTGCACTCCTAGTTCGTAAGTAGATATTTATCTTTATAGTAATTTAATACTTTGTGTTTTTTCTTTCAAGTTGGATTTATAAATTTTGTTTTGATAATTTTGAAAATCTATTTTATGTTAAAAATTTGTGTTTGAGTACTTTGATTAACTATTCTTCATCGCTTAATTCAAATATATTCTTCAAAATATCTTATCATATCACGAGAAATCTTATTAATTATTTACGAAAAAAATTATGAGAAAAATTTACGATTTCCTTGAAATTGGATTAAAAATTTTGAACAATACATACAATTTATGAATTTTCAAATATAAATCTTTATTTTTATTTAAAAATTTGAGTTTGGATGAACCTCGATATTTTGTATTTATGGTAATGGTCCCCTAAGTAGGAGTGAGATAAAGTCTTTCCAACGGGAAAATACATACAATTTATGAATTTTCAAATATAAATTTTTATTTTTATTTAAAAATTTGAATTTAAATGAACGTCGATGTTTTATATTTATGGTAATGGTCCCCTAAATAGGAGTGAGATAAAGTCTTCCCAATGGGAATAGACAGACAATGCAATGTCGCTTTTGCACCAGCGAAACACTGGATGTCTAAAATTTAAGTTTTGTCTTTTTGCCCAAGTCTCGGGCAATTCAACCTTAAATTCAATGATTTTAACTTTTAACAACTTGACAACCCCTGTATGTTGGGGATGACTAAGTAATAACTCAAGGAGGTGGTTAAAGCATTCCAAACTAACAATCTGCTTTATGATAATATTGTCTATGAGTATAGGTACCTAATGGAAAACTGGAAGTAGTGGGTTTGCATAAATTATGATGGGAGGAAGGCGTGTGAGATCAAAAGATGTAAATTATATATATATATATATATATATAT
>JAOTQJ010000049.1:22971554-22982782 GCA_025642045.1 Solanum sejunctum | reverse complement strand
AAGATCTCTCATCCATATTGGATAATTCCAAAGCTCAAGAGCTCCACATGCTTGGTGACCCATCGAAACCATTTGCTTAGTAAACCCAATTCTTGATAAGCTCTCCTCTCCTTTGCTCCCAACTAAGTCTTCCATTGGGATCCTATAATTATATGACTAGAGATTATCAATCTCGCGTTTTATGTACGATAAATTATTATGTATATATAAGGCTTACTCATTAGTCAAGGGGAGAGATTTGTTTAGTCCAGGCGTGGCATCTATATTTCTTAGCTCAAGTTTATCGGGTAGAAGCTGATGCATCCGATAAACACTCGTAAATTCTTCAGTTAAGGAGTAGGGAACTCCATGATTCTTGGGTTTCTTCATTCCCACTAAACCACCCAAAATGAAACCTCCAACGTGCCCAAATGTATCCTTAAACTTCTTCCCTAACAATCCATACCTTTAAAAAAAAAAAAATTTAGGCGCCCACAAACTAATTAATTAGTGTATATATGAGAGTGCTGACCAATTGGCGCGCATCCCTGCAAGAAGGGTATCTGTTTTGAGAAGTTCAACAGTCCAATCTATGGTGTGAATTTTTGCGATTACAGCAGAAGTGACAAGTCGTGCATGACGATACAGGTCCTTATCCTCCAACTTTGGATATTCTTTCTGAGAATTTGAAAATCAATTCAGATTGTAAGAATTACCCAAAAATCCAAGTAAAACATAAGACTAGGAGTACCTTCAAGGCGTCACAAACAAGATTATGCTCTTGAACAAAGAGTGCCTGCAGTGCTAAAAGTCCAACCCAAGTGTTGCGAACATCACCAGAGATGATTTTCCCATTTTCATCTTGTTGGATCAGCCCATTTTCTGATAGTTTCAATTTTCCGTCTTTAAATGTCCTCACTTTCTTCACGATCTCTGCGTTGCTCCCATAAATAACACTTCCATCCCTTCATGTACAAGTACAAATTAATACTTACTGTGTAAATACATGTGACCAACATATTACTAACTTGGAATCTTACCACCAAGGGGTACGCATGTTCAAGTGACCAGTCTTGATTTCATGTAAGCCCGTAAGAGTTTGTTTGGTCTTGTAAAACTTAAAGGACTTGAGAGGACACTCACTTGCAACTTCTTCAGGTGCCCTTAGCTCCTCAATCTGTACGATGAATAAAAAAAATACATAACGAATATAATTTCTCATTTATTAAATTAAATCAAAACAGGGCCTATACGTACCTGGTTCGTATCTTCCAAATGGTCCATCCAATCATGAATCATAAATTGTATCCAAGAGGCAGCTATCATGTTAAATTGTTTTCCTGTGTCCAGGAATTTTCTGCGAGCTAGCAGCTTTGTTGCCACTGCCATTGGATCTGGAGTCTTTAACTGCATGCATTTCATTTTTTATCAAAGAAATGAAGAAACAATACTTCTATAGCAACTAAAAATCGATATAACTTCAAAATTGAATGCTAATTAACATCTTATTGTTAGGACCGTTCATGGTTATGGTTCTAATTTGGATCAAACCAATTAACAAAATCGATATTTGATTTGATTTGATTAGATTAGGTTTAAATTTATGAAAAACGATGGTTTCATTTTGAATTTATGACGGAGTAAAGAAATAGGGGGAGAAGACCCTGAAAGAGTAGTTGTCTTATATTCTTCATAGTTTTTGATTTAAATGAAGTGGTCAAGTCACATGTGAACAATATTTTTATTCATTACTCTTTCGTGTAGTTTTATTGTTGAAGAATACTCACACCCCAAAAACTAGCTGAAAGAGAGGATGATTGCCTAAACCTATCACTCATTCCATTAACCATCAATGTGGGACTTTGTATCTCAAAGTCCTAACTCACACCCAAAAGCTAGCTCAAATGTAGGATGATTGCCTAAACCTACCACCCATCTCATTAACCACCAATGTGGGACTAGCTCAAAGGAAGGATGATTGCCTAAACCTACCACTGATCCCATTAACCACCAATGTGGACTTTGTGTCTCAACACTATGTATCTCAAAGTCCTAACTCACACCCCAAAAGCTAACTACCAATGTGGGACTAGCTCAAATGGAGGATGATTGGCTAAACCTACCACCCATCCCATTAACCACCAATGTGGGACTTTGTGTCTCAACACTTTGTATCTCAAAGTCCTAACTCACACCCTAAAAGCTAGCTCAAACGGAGGATGATTGCCTAAACCTACCACCCATCCCATTAATCACCAACGTGGGACCCCAGTGCTTAGGATAATTTTTTTTGGGGCCCAATATTAGGTGAGACGAGCCCTGCTCTGATACTATGTTGAAGAAGGTATTAGACCTAACTCACATCCCAAAAGTTAGCTCAAAGGGAGGAGGATTGTCTAAACCTTCTAAGGAGACCACCCATCCCATTACTCACCAATGTAAGACTTTGTGTCTCAATATTTATTTAATTTATCCATATATAATATTAGGTATTTCATATAATTTAAAAAATAAATAAATTTTGTAGAGAATACCATAATAAATAGTGACAATTTCATCTAAAACTTAAAATTATTGAGAGCTGTTTATGTAATATTTAATTATATTATACCTTGTCCTGTTGATCAACAGGCATCATATTCCTCCCAAAGAAAGAAAACCGACTGCCAGCTCCTTCACTGAACGGGTAATCCGCCGGATTTGATCGGACGACGGTAGGTGTACTGCCGACGTTGATCAAATTGTATTGCTGGTGAAGACGCCGTCGCATTCCAAGATAAACTAGACCAAGGAACACCGGTAGCCGGTGCCACAGGTTCATTTTATCAACGAAATGAACTATCTGCATGCAACGAAAAATATATTACTAGGTCCATCTTTCTTAAATTTTGTATAAAGTCAAACTACATTAGTAGTTATTTTCTACATGGTGATGAATAATTAAGTGAAACAATTACCATAAATAAAAATTTGTCGAAGAGAGACATTCTGTCAAGGACGTCATGAAAATCATTGTGGATGAAACCACGAAGAGGGAAGAACAAGAGATTCTTGAGCACAACAAAAATCATGTTTCCTAGTTTAATGATCTATCCGATGTATTAATTAAAGGCAATTGTAATATGATTTGTGAGTACATGAGATATATGGTGGCAACCTCTTTACTTTACCACTCTATATAGATAGATCTATACATACAGAAGACCACAAGGTACAGTTCCCAAAAAGCAATAATTATCATGTTGGATATGGTTTTTTAATAATTCTAATGTGCAGCTCTAGAAAATTTCAAATACAGTAAATTTGGCGTGTAGTCATCTAGCTTGAATAAATTGAAATTTACATGTGTGATACTTCTCTATGTGACTCATGAATATTACAACTATGCCGTGGAATGTATGTATGGTCTTCTTGCTTTGGGTTGATTATTATTGATTAAAATTAAAATTAAATTAATTTAATTTATTTTTAAAATTATATTAATTATAATATATATTATCAATTTTATTGTTATCGTTTTCGCTTTTCATTTGTAGGAAAATGTTGAAATGATTCCATGTCTTTCTGTGCAGTTTTATGTGCACAAAATTTCATGTCCTCAGTTTTATATAATAAAAAATCCATAATACTAATAGTGACAAGTTTTGCCTACCCAAAAGAAAAGGACAGTTTGTGAATCTATTATTTTTATTAAAATTACTTACCTTTTCAAATATTTTTATTAAAATTATTTTCTAGAGAAGTGTTTTTGAAAAAAAAAATGTGTTTGGTCAATTCATTTGAAAAGTTTGTTTAATAAGCAAATTGTGACTAAATTTTTATTAAAAGAAATGCGTTTGCGAGTTAAATTACTAAAAAGGACAATTATCAATGTATTTTTAAATATCTATTATAAAATTTTTTATTAAATTTTATTTTTATTTAATTTATATAATACATAGATAAACCAAATAAAATATTAAATTATTGATAAAATTTTTCATTTGATGTTTTGGAACTCGCATATGAGTGATTGCACTGTAGGCAGAGACAGTAGCCAAAATTAGAAATTTGAAGGTTATAAAGTATAGAAAAATATTTTCTAACATATTTTTCTAATACGATTTGTCGAATTTACAAAAAAGCTATTAGAGTTATTCGAATTTACGAACTTCACTTAGCTTCACGTCTGTGTAGTATCCATTTTGTGACGGTCCTTCAAAAAAGTGTTTTCTTAACTAATATGAATTATATATTTATAGTTATAGATATAACCTGCGTAAACTCCTTAACTAGTTAGGAATAAAATAATCATATCATTGCATCACAATTCATGTTAGTGCATCCTTCCCTTCTCCTTCTTCGAAAGCTTTCAGCTTGGTGAAAAAAATAAAATTTTCTAGCCAATTCAAATTCCAATCATTTTAGTTCCTGTTCGATTTAGTAAAAGGGGAAAAAATCAATATGGAGACTAATCTTATTAGGCAACAAAAAGCAATTCTCTTATTAAGAAACGGTAGATAAAGATGAAGATCATTAATATTACAAACTGAAACAGTTCTATAAAATGGCTTAATGGAATAAGGAACCTTAATACAAACTTGCAGGTAAGATTCATAGTTACATTTTTCATATTTCAATTTCGATAAGTATATAAATTGGCTAGCGGTTTAGTGTTTAGGGACGCGAAAATATAGTGGAACAGGATTGTGAGGTTCTGGAGAAGAGTCCCAAACAGAGAATGCACTACTTGAATTCATCCATTTCTCAGTCATTTCTGGATAATGATGATCTAACACATCTTTCAAACTTTCAGTAGTATTCACCCATTCCAATCCTTTCTTTGTGTATGTCTCCTCGTTGTAATTGCTAGTGAAAAATCTATCTGCCTCTAATCTCCTGCAAAATTACAATCAACTTCCTATCAATAATTCCATAAATTGACATAGTCTATGTGAAAGTTCTTTTTTTTTTCTTTTAGACCATATAAATTAGTAATTTGAGTCAAATTTGAATAGGTCAAAGTTAATAGACATGCCACGACTTTATTACCAACTAACCTTGATGCCATGAGAAGGAATATGAAAAAGGCAGTCTCAGAGATAGCAAAGCCTTTAATTTTTTTCTCCGCCATGAGTCCAACTAACAAATCCAATTGTTCTACATCATCACCATACACTTCATGAAGCGTTTTGATAACTTCCTCATCATCTGTCAAATCTTCCCATTTAGTGATGGGAATTTGCAACATCCTTCTTCGAAATTCATTGTATCTAGCAACGCTCCTTTCTCTGTCTCTATAAACTGCATGTCATATATAATTGATACGATTCAGTAACCATACGTGAAATCGATAGTCTTTTAATTTTCTAAAATGAACTTACTTTCAAGAGCTGCAAGGTCAATATGATCTGGCCGGTCAGTTCCATCAACATCTTCAGCAACAAGATCTCTCATCCATATTGGATAATTCCAAAGCTCAAGAGCTCCACAAGCTTGGTGACCCATTGAAACCATTTGCTTAGTAAACCCAATTCTTGACAAGTTTTCCTCTCCTTTGCCACCAGTCAAATCTCCCATTGGGATTCTGTCACAGGTAAAATGTGAGTTTTACTTGTATATACACACAATGATGATAATATATAATAACATACTCAGTGAAATCTTATAAGTGAGATCCGGAGATGATATATAGAAGTAGATAGAATAGAGAGACTGTTTCCTAGGAACCCTCGTCCATAATGATAATAGTATGACTTACTCATTATTCAAAGGGAGAGATTTGTTTGGTCCAGGAGTTGCATCTATATTCCTTATTTGAAGTTTATCAGGTAAGAGCTGATGCATCCGATAGACACTCGTAAATTCCTCAGTTAAGGAATAAGGCACTCCATGATTCTCAGGTTTCTTCATTCCCACTAAACCACCCAAAATGCCACCTCCGAAGTGTCCAAATGTATCTTTAAATTTCTTCCCGAGCAATCCATACCTACCAAATAGAGTTGTCAACACAGATTAGCTCATCTCATCCAATTAGTTTATTTGGGATTTGGAATTTGAGGGGTCAAGTTGAGTTGGCCTCCCTTTCTTTTTTTTTTTAGCCAAAAAACAGCTAGCACAATGCAGCCCATATTTTTACTATTGTATTTTTTTTAAAAAAAAATTAAATTTAAATTTAAAAATATTAAAATAAATAACAATACGATAATATTATATGGTATTAGTTTTATTATTACATAATATAAAAATATAATTTTTATCCAAATTTTAATATTTATAATTTTTAAATGACTTTAAGCTTGAACTTAATTATTATTTTTAATATTCTATTTTATTTTTAAACTCTTATTATTTTTAATACTCTATTTTATTTTTTTATTTTTAATTATCTCCATATATCAGCAGACTTCTAAAAAAACCCAATTTTTAAATGGCTCTAAAAATCTTAGCCCACTAAATTATAGATTAGGTCAGACCCAAAAAGAAAAAAGATAAAGAGTATTATTTTGTCATATAAAAGTAGATGAAATAGTAACTAGTTTATGAGAATATTAACCAATTGGTACGCATTGCTGCAAGCAACGTGTCGGTTTTGAGAAGCTCAACTGTCCAATCTATGGTGTGAACTTTTGCAATGACGGCTGAAGTCACTAGTCTTGCATGGCGATACAAGTCTTCATCCTCCAATTCTCGATATTCTTTCTGAAATATTGAATAAACATCATTAATAAGAAATTCTCTGACTCTAATACAATAACAACATTACTCCAATACCTCAAAGGCTCCCGCCCATTGCGGGATAAGGAGGGGTCAGATATACGCAGCCTGACCCCTATGTTTTTACCCCTATGTTTAAAAACATAGCACGACTGTTTTCGAATAGACCCATGATGAGCGTCGAAAGTTGCATTAACTAACTGCTATTTCACAATTGAAAGAAGCGCAGACAATTTAAAGAGTTACTTTGCTTTATTCCATCATACCCCAAAACTATTTTGATTAATTAGTACTACCTTCAATACATCACAAACAAGATTATGCTCTTGTACAAAGAGCGCCTGCAGTGCTAAAAGTCCAGCCCAAGTGTTGCGAACATCACCAGAGATAATTTTCCCATTTTCATCTTGTTCCAGCAGCCCATCTGCTGATAGTTTCAATTTTCCGTCTTTAAATGTCCTCACTTTCTTCAACATCTCTGCGTCGCTCCCATAAATAGCACTTCCATCCCTTCATGTACATGTACCATTAAATTACTTAACGTCTAAATATGCACATGTACAAAAATGTACTATATGAATTAATCTTACCACCAGGGGGTACGCCTGTTCAAGTGACCGATTTTGATTTCGTAAAAGCCCGTAGGAGTTTCCTTTGATTTGTAAAACTTAAAGGACTTGAGAGGACACTCATTTGCAACTTCTTCAGGTGCCCGAAGCTCCTCTATCTGTACGATAGTTATAAATAAAATACATAACAAATAATTAGTCATTTATTAAATCAGTTGGATCGAAAGTAGGAGCTGTACGTACTTGATTAGTATCTTCCAAATGATCGAACCAATCATGAATCATAAATTGTATCCAAGAGGCAGCTATCATGTTAAATTGTTTTCCTGTGTCTATGAAATTTCTGCGAGCTAGCAGCTTTGTTGCTACTACCATTGGATCTGGAGTCTTTAACTGCATGCATTTCATAATCACTGTTTTAATGTTATGTGACAATGCTTCATTAGACATGAAATTTCATAAAATAAGGAAAAAAGGCTTTGTAATATTTACCAAGTTGGACATTAAAGTCATTCTAGTGACTATTTTCAGTCGACTTAGTAAGGGTAAAATAAGGATGTTGTCGATAAATAGTTATCAAATATAGATTATATTTGAGACGAATTAAAAAAAAATGATAAACAGAAAATTTATACAAGATGATCGTGTCCCCCTTGATGGTTTCTAATTAGTTTCCATTTTTATCCTTACGTCCTTGCTCTAAGTATGATATCGTTGACTGACGTTATAAAATACGCTTACACGATCGAGTTATGTAGAAGACAATTAATTAGAAGTAATTACTCTTTATACTAAGTGTAGATTTTATATATAATCAATTTGTTTAGAACTCTATAATTAATCTGTTTTTAGTAATCTCTCTCTGTACACGTAAACCTGTAGTACCTATAAAGCAAGAAACATCCTAGTATTGATATTTTATAATGTTATTTACGTATAGTTTTTTGTTTTGTTAGGGATGACAACATAAAAGATATTTGTGAGAGACTCTCCATACAAAGTAGGATTAATTATACTTTGGGAAATATTAACTACTACTTTAAATATTACTCCTTCCGTCCAACTTTACTTGGCTCCTATATTATTTTGGGATGTCCAACAATACTTATCCACTTTATGAAATCAAGAGACAATTTTATACTTAGTTCCTAATTTACCCTTATCATTAATTATAATCATTTTCCTATTACATTTTTCAAGACATCATATTTATTATATTCAAAGGGTACTTTGGTAAAATTACTCTATCATTTACTACTTTTTAATCCCTGTGCCAAGTCAATAAGGGTCAACTAAAATTGAACGAAGGGAGTACTACTATATAAGAAATATAAAAGCTTACATTCTCCTTTATTATACGGGAACGCACCTACATATGAATTTTCTGGTGTTCATATGAATTTTCTGGTGTTCATGGGTGTTTGATGGTGTTTGAGTTGCTTTTGGGTCTGTGTTCAATTTTATGACAAGTGAAATCCCCGATCGCTATCCTTTCTCAATTTACACATTTTTCTTTTAATTTCTTTCATTATTTTCTCCCATAATGCCCCATGCTGATTTCTATTTTCTCTTTCAACTTGCCGCGTTTTACTTATTTTTTAAAAGATACTGTTAATTAAAACAAAAATCTTTATTCAAAATTATATTTATTATAGTTTCGTTTTTTATTATTTTTGATATCATATTCAAATATGATTATTTTTCCTATGACAAGTGTTAAATTTTTATATTTAGATTTTTAATTGCGAGCGAGATAAAAAAATTATACTATTTATACATAATTATATATACAATAAAAATTTATCTCCATCGCTATAGCTAAGAGAGCACTCACAACCTTAAATTTCAAGATTTATCACTGATTATGTGGGGATCACAAAAATATTTTTGTGTGCTCCATTTATATTTCTACTTATTTCATTTTATTTATCCATTTTAAAATGTTATATATATCTTTAATTAATATAATTATTTTAATTCAATTTTTATATTAATCTCTATATATAAAATCTTATGTTTTTAAAAATCATTTAAGATATAAATAATTAATATTAAGTGTAAAATACTTTGGGAAAAGATTTTCTTGATATATTAAAAATGAAGGGTAAAAGAAAAAAATTATTGTATCAACTGTTTATTCGTTTTGTTGACATGGAAAAAACAAAAATGACTTGCGCATATGCTCCTTTCATTTTATTCTTACACTATCTATTTAGCTATAAAAATTATGATTCATATTTTTCCAGAATAAATTTTACTTTATTACCTAACAATATGTTTTTAACTTTTTAAATTTTAGTTATATTTCAATTTTGAAAATAACTCCTGGCTTATTTTCT
The DNA here is from genome assembly GCA_025642045.1 of Solanum sejunctum. Lineage (NCBI taxonomy): Eukaryota > Viridiplantae > Streptophyta > Magnoliopsida > Solanales > Solanaceae > Solanum > Solanum sejunctum. The sequence continues at coordinate 22,973,199 of JAOTQJ010000049.1, read as the reverse complement.
AGCTCAGTTTCAAACAAAAGAATACAAATATAAATATTACTCCTATTAGTGCATTATAAAAATATCACTAATTTACTATAGAAGTTAACTGCTCCAACAACTCTATATACATATAATTAATATATAATTATAATAATCCCATTAAACGAAAGGGTGTACCTTGTCATGTTGATCAACAGGCATCACATTCCTGCCAAAGAAAGAAAATTCGCTTCCAGTTCCTTCATTAAATGGATCATTGTATTTTCCATCAGCAGTTCTATAAGGGTAATCCGCCGGATTTGATCGGACTCCGGTAGGTGTTCTACCGACGTTGATCAAATTATATTCCTGATGAAGATGCCGACGAAGTCCAAGATAAAGTAGCCCCAGAAAAACCGGTAACCGGTGCCACAGGTCATGCTTATCAATGATATGAACTATCTGCATGCATGTTCATCCATCTTCACGGTTAAGACACTATAAATAAACCAAAAAATATAATAATAATGTAAACATTGGAAAATATTTTTAACATAGAGAAGAAAATGAATTAAACAAGTTAGAGGGAGAATCAAAAGTTACAATAATTGAAGCAACATGTTTTTATTAGACTAAGTAAAAAAAATTACCATAAATGAAAGTTTGTCGCCGAGAGTCATTTTGTCAAGGATGTGATGAAAATCTTTGTGGATGAGACCACGAAGAGGGGAGAACAAGAGATTCTTGACCATAATCAAAGTCATATTTCCTTAATTATATGATAACTAAAAACGATTGTATGTAATATGATGTACTATACACGTTTTGGAGGACATGTGAAGGGAAACCTCACTATATATAGAGATATGTAACTTATGCACAAGATACGATTTAAATAGGGGTGTTCACAGTTCGGTTTAGATTGATTATTGATTAAAATTATAATTAAATCAATTTAGTCGATTTTTAAATTTCTAAAATCAAACCAAACCATCAGCTTGGTTATTGTCGATTTTTTTCATTTTTTCGCTTTGTTCGATTCGAAAGTAATAAGTTTGTTGACACCTAGTATTCGAACAATCCATAGAGAAAGCTACCGCGCATTCAATTAATAAATACTATTAGAGTTATTATTACACGAACAAAATGATTTAGTTAAGCAGTACTAAAGTTATTATACACGAACAAAAATAATTTATAAGTTAAGTAATATTAAAGTCATTATACACCAAAAATTAAATCTTTATAGAAAAAAATTTCAAATTCAACTGTAATACCCCACATCTTACAATACTAGTACTATGCAAATGAAGCTTATTTGTATGTTGCGTAGAATTATTATGTATTGTACTTTGTGGGCTGTTGTAAGACTGCTATGGTACTAAAACAGGCTGCACATGATATGTATATTAGAATGTGTATTAGAAAATACGATTAGGGGTGGAAAGTTTGAAAGAATATGCTCGGATTTATAATTATCCGTTTGTTGCCCGTATCTTATCTTTTTATGAGATTGGGCTGCCAAGATGTAACTATTGGCTGCTAATGCTAGTTTTATCACCTATTATATTGTAGATAAATATTTGGAGGAAAGGAAAGGTTATCTCGAGGTAATAGCGAGGTCGTACAACGAGGTATGTAAGGCTACTTGATTTCATATTATTTGGCATGAAACATAGATCCC
>JAOTQJ010000049.1:22916405-22933064 GCA_025642045.1 Solanum sejunctum | reverse complement strand
TTTTTCAAAATAGTTAAATTATTTAAAGTTCAAGATAAATGTTTGAAATATTTTATATATTTACATTTTCTTTTATTGAAGTTTTATATTTTTAAGAGATAAATTAAACTACTTGCAAAGCTACATTTTTATATAAATACTCTTATATTTATATAAAAATATTTATATTTAATATTTATCTTGCTTAAACAAAAATTTATACTCTTAAATTATATACGTCATAACATCACTTTTTAAATATGTTGTTTCAATTATTTCATCAATAAAATAAATAAATAAATACGGACCAAGAACTAATCCATGGTGACACCTTATCATGACTCAAAGGTTAATTACTTGGTGAAAATATCCACTGTGAGTAATTTTTCATGTGCTGACAGTTATAGAAAGTCATTAATATTTAATGTTTTTTTTTTATTTCTCATTTGATGTTGGACATCCATATTATAATTTGAATTTGTCATATATCCATATTCGAGTTGTTTCGGATTTGTATTGAATAGGTTCCCAATAGGGGAAAATCTTTCAATTTTTTAATTGAAATAAAATTTACATAATTAAAAATCATATAAAAAGTACTGTAGGTAGCAATAATTGATAATTAAAAATATTTTTAAAATATATGAAATAATTATGATAAATAAATACTTGTTTAATCTTAAAATTTAAAAAATGTGGCATAAATTTAACCATGATTTTTGTGTGGAAAAATATTATGCAAATGTGTATGTTGCCATGTATCTATGGATAATTTTTTTTTTTTAAGAAAATAGTACATTAACATGCCTTGATTATGAAATAAGTTTAAAACTCTATCTAAAAGTCTTGAAGTTTGTTATTTCCACCTAATAATATTCTTGAAGGTGAACATTTATATGAAATGTGAAATTAAACTCTTCAGTTCTCCTATTTTTCACCTAAAACTATTGTGTTTGTCATTCATAGTAGCTTTTAGACTAAAAGTTTTAGTCAACTTTAAGATAGAGAAATAGAAAGGAGACTAACTCTTATTTAATCTTTAATATAGTAAATAACGTTATAGCAAGCATTATATTCCACCAAACTTAAATAATTTGATTTATATTAATATAAATGACATCCACATTTATTAATTACTAATTGATGGTTGTACATGCATATTTTGTAGATTCATATACCATGATAGCAACCAAGTAGGAGCAGCCAATAAACTTTGAAAAAATAAAACTATTACTATCAATTAATTGAAATGGCTGAAATGCCATCAACAAATATAATAATGACAACAAACTAGCATGTTGAAAGCAACTTTTTACTCATATATCTTGAGTATCTAAATTTTAGTTTTTAAAATATTAAATTAATTTAATTTAACTTAATTTTTAAAATTAGTTAAATTATATATCAAAAAATAAAATATGACAAATATTTTGGAATGTGGAGGCGGGGGAGTAGGGATTAGACTTGAAACTCTATATAAAAGTGTTGAAGTTTATTATTTCCACTAATATTCTTCAACGATAAATAAAACTCTTGTGTTGTTCAATTTTTACCTAAAATTGTTGTATTTGTCATTAGTAGTAGCTTTTAGTCAACTTTGGGATAAGAGAATAATTCTGTCTTTAAAATTTAATTTATCGTAGTAATATAATAAATAAAGTTATAATATTCTACCAAACTTTTTGTGTGCATATATTAGTATAGCTGGAGAAGCAATTGGTGAGGGAGTAGGAAAGACGCAACCAAATGCTGAACCTCCAAATAAAGTGAATATGGAATCCACTGAATGATGTATGAGTTTATTTTTATTATATTAATATATATATTTGAAAGGAAGACTTATCACTTTGATTATAATTATGTATTTGTGATTGAAACAAACAAAATAATGGTTGTGTGACTTATATTGTTTGGATTTTCCATAATATTTTCTCCAGGGGTTTGATAACAGAAATTTTTGTGATGGGATATTCCATTGAATGGTTTTGACCAATTTGAAGTGAGAAATATTTTTCAGTTTCCCTTGTTGTTCGGTTTAGTTGTTGATTAGAATTTAGTAGTAGGTCGAAATTGACGTTAAAAATGCAATTTGTATGGTAATCAGTCATTTGTTTGTGTCGTAAGTCTCCACCATTTCCCCATCAAAACTAAATATATTTATTATAAATAGTCATATTTTTTCTCAAACTTGTTTCAGCAAGCCACTTTCTTTCTACCTATATATAAACAGAGAGATAGGAAATCAAATATGAAAATGGGCAGAACAAAATGTTTAGCTATTTTCTTGTGCTTTGTTTTGTTAGTCACTTGCAATATCCAATGTCGTCCAATTTCAAGAATCACAAATGATACCCTTCATTCTGAAGAATCAATCAACCCGAAAGTTCATAAACTTGGTGGATCGTCATCTTTTCTAACTGAAGCAAAGAACTCGGGTCCGAGTCCTGGGGAAGGACATGGAGTGGTACACAACAAACATAATTGATATTCTTCTAGCTAGATCGTGCGTTATGTTATTTTTTTATATTATCTTGGAGAATTGTAACCCCATAATTTAGCTTTTTGAGTTGAGTTTTATGTCCAAAGTTGCACGAGTTAGGATTTTAGCTTGTCTAAATGTACATAAAATGTTAGAAATTATACATCATTGCATTTTTCTTTATTTTTTAATTTTGTTTATGTGATATTTTAAGGTTCAGATCAAATTATTAGCTAGAGGTTGATGTTTCAACTTTCCATCATGTTGCTTGACGAGACGTGGATTATGCTTGCAAGAAATTGATTTAGAGTATTATATAATGACACTGATGCAGCAACTTTATTAAGTTACTACTTTAATATTTTATTTTTTTAAAAAAAAAAAAGACAGTCGATGTGCTAAACTCATGCTGCGTATGAAATTCTAGAAAAAAAATTCCTGTTATAACGATCTATTATGCACAATCTTATTTTGTAATTTTGCGAGATATTATTTGTCACTCATAATTAAGTTTTAAAAACTATCAAAAATTCCCATAATTTTGGCACAAAATTTTCATTTTTATATTGAACTAGAAATAAGATTATCTCAAAATCATAACACAATAGTTTAATAAAAACTACTAAGAATAAAATTAATAGTTCATACAATTTGTCAAATTATAATTAGTTATAAAGACTCATTAGTGAAAAATTAGAAAATGTGAACAATAACGATAGTAACTAGATACTCTTTAATATAATCTTTTCATAGTCTATGAACAATCTATTCATCGCGAGCACTATGCATTTTTAGTTTATATGACCAACAAGGATTAATAAGAATTACTCCTATGTTCACTTATCACTTATTCTTAAATAAATTTTTACTTTTATTTGTTACTTTTGCCATACAAGGAAATGACATATAAGGAAAAGACAATCAATATTTGTTTTCAGGTCTGATCCTTTGTATTAATTACAATTTGCCAAATCCTATTCAAAATATAATATTAAACATCAACGAGATAGCGTGGTAAAATATCTCTATCAATAGTTATATCGTTAATGAGTGTGTCTAGTCAAACAGTGATAAATTAAAATGTGCGGAGGGAGTAATTGGTTGGGATCAAAACATTTAAATACTACTCTAGCATACAAAATAAATTAAATTGTGACAATAAATTATTGCTTACACAAGATTTTGGGTGCCATCTATACTGCTCAATGACCACGATGCATGTGTCCTCTTTCAGTTAGTTATCCACACAGTCCACAGATGTTACTTGGAAAAAAAGCATTACAAGTTGATGGCTTGAGTGATTAAAAAGTCATATTTGTAAATTATACTGCGCCCTCGTCTATCTTTATTTATCCTCTATACTATTTTAAGATATTTAATAATTTATAAAATTAAGAGATAATTTTACACTTATTTTTAAATTATTCTTATCATTAATTATATTAATTCTCTTGTTGCATTTTTCAAAACATTATCATAATTATATTTAAAGGATGCTTTGATAAAACTATACCTATCATTTAGTACTTCTTAATTCTTATGTCAAATTAATAGAGGTCAAATAAAATTAAACAAAAAAAGTAATTATTAATTAAATCATTCACTTCAATTTTTAGGTATTAAAGTATCTTAAGTTCCCCATAGATAGCAATATCTGATATATATTAATGCAAAATAATAAGTACCAGATGAAATAGTCTACGTAAACTTAAAAAGTTGCAAGGCTAGCTAGGGCCTAGTGTAGAGGGCTACGTTACATGTTTAAATTCCACAAGTCATTTCAGCATACCTAATTAAGAAGGCAAATTCACGTGTTTGCTTTGGGACAAATTAAAGTTCCTTTGAAAATTCAAGTTAAACTTTTTCCTGGACAACAGAACAAGTATGCATCAGCATGACAATAGAGATTTCTTCAAGTTTACTTTATATTTAGGTCATTATTGATTGTTTTTAAAGGCAATTAATCTCTACACTAATCAACGTCTTATCAAAAGATATTTTCTTCATGTTGTAAGTTTCCAAGGTCATTGACATCATCCAGAAACCGGCTGCAATTGCTTAATTTTTTAAATTCATTTAATTAATCTTAATTTATTTCTTAGTTAGAGCTTTTCTTGCTTATTTATTTCATTATCACGATTGATTCAATCAAATTTAACTGTATCTAGACAGGCTTCAAAATCCATTTTCTTGGCGGCTAACATCACATTCCATCCCATCTACATTAAAGTGTACTACTATGAAAAAAAAAATCATCAAAAAGATTTATATAAGTTAAGGATTACAAAAGAAATACAGACTTGTTATAGTACGTTCTTTGTGCAGCTTTCTATGACAATATCCATTTCCCTATGAAAGATGCAAGAAGTGAAATCCAAACAGAGTTCGAGTTGATATTTTTCTCAATGGTCTAGCTCTTCCCATCAACATTATGCAATGTTATTCAATGTCCAAATGAGTAACCCGAGCTGTAGTTGTACCTGGATCGAACGTTGTACTTGTTATAAGCAGGATCACCATAGTCGACGGCTTTTATCACCATTGTTTCACGTCGTCCATCCTGTTCTTGAACTGCTCCAAACACAATCTCATTCGTTTCACAGCTTTGTTCGTAGTATGTCTGAGGACTTGATGATTGGTGCTTGTCGTGATGCTGATATATTTGTGGTAGAAACTGTTGTTGATGTTGCTGAAAATTGCCATGCCCGTGTGCATTGCCATTCCATCCACCATATTGTGATTGACTTTGTCTCATATGTCGTGGTTTCTCCGGGTCTTTGTTCATAATTGGATAGGTTTTTCGGGGGGTAGGATCTCTAGTGTCTACGGATGGGGCCTCGTCTTCATCTCGAATCACATAGCTGTCTTGCATTGGCCATGTACTCGATTGTTTGTGATTGTAATGGTAATGCTGTTGTACATGATGGGGGTAAGGGTTCTTTTTGAAACCCGAGAACATTCCTCCAAATATTTCAACAACAGTCGAACCTGTGTTCATAACGAGCCTTCCTAGTGATACAAACAAGTTTTCATCCTGTTTCTCGTATTCATCTTCTGGCGGAATTAAGGGAGGCCTCACTGACTTCATATTTCTCTGGTATGGTGCATGTTGCGTGCCTCTGACAGGAGCCCGCTGATCGTCCTGCCAATCAAGAAGGAAATGCATAAAAGATTTGCATGATGTTCTGAACTAAATGCTCCTTTCTATTAATCCACATGTGTAGAGAGCTTGGTGTTGACATTAATGAAAGAATTTCTTTTTAATTCCTAGTAAACTTTATGCTCATTGTATCCATCTTTCATCTTTATTCTATCTTCTTTTTGTCCATATTCCTAGGGAAATGATAATGCTCAATAGATTCAATACTCAGGGAAAGAACAAAGAAAGGGATTCTCAAGGTCATGGTTTCTTACATTGTTCGATGAGAAAAGGGCTCCAATTCTACAACGTAGTAAGGCCAGCATGTAACCGAAAAATACAGCAGCACAAAGCAGTGCAACACCTGCATGGACAAAATCTATTCTCTTCTGAACATTCTTTCGTAATCAGTGGTGAATTAATTGGTAACACCAAGAGGTAGAAAGGTTGTTTACCAAGTTGGAGATTGTTGTTGTCATACTGGTGTGAACAGTCATCATCATTGAGCTGTATCTCTCTAATTGCCTGGTTTCCTCTGTCTACAACTAAGAGTGAACAGCTGCTACCAACAAAAACCACATCAAAGTCATCAGAAAATTGGGCATCTTCGCTTGGCCCATCAAGATGACCTCCACCTCGGGCTGACTTCCCTCCAGCAATCGTTACAACTCCTGCATATTATATATAAAAAAATGCTGGAGTCATGCACGGTACTTGATTGAGTTTCTAGTGACATTAATTTTCTCATCGAACTAGTATTACTGTATGATTCTACAGTGTTCATATGCATATAACATTAAGATCAGCCAAATGCTGTTATGTTTTAGATCTCATAGCAGAAAGAGCTTATGTATCAATCAGGACAAATGTTAGGCAGCCATCGAAAACCTTACCAGCATCACTGATTTTTCTGATTGCCATATTCATGGTATCCGCAACATATATATTTCCTTTATCATCCATGGCAAGTCCTTTAGGATGGTCCATCCTTGCTTCTCGTAGCCTCCCATCCACATGCCCTGAGTACCCTTCGGGAGATCCAGCAACCAATTTTGGACGGCTATCTACAATTCAATCAGCCGCATAATCACAACGTCAAATTTTGATAGAAGTAGAACATGATTATATAGAAGGTAATAATCATCATCTGCACTGTGCTGTTTCTTTCTTGTATACTACTAATAACACTTTTGAGCAAAAAGTATTTGAATAACTGTAACTCCCATAGGAGGACCACCTAGCATGATTCAAAGTTTTGTAGTAATAATATTTAAAGGAATAATGAACAGTGCAGAAGCATGAGTTCATTCTTTCCCCCACAAGAGAACCTTTTATTTTGAATTGGATTAGAAAAAGACGGAGGACCCCATCGAAATGGTTGCCTCCCTCCTCAACAAAGAATAAACCCAAAGAAGTTAGCCTACCACTCAAGGAACTTGGTCCCAATACAAAAAGCAGAATAACAAATTTAGAAAAAGATGTAATGCTTCTAAGAGAAACAAAAGCAAGTACGACCACGCAACATGAAAGACCATAGTAATAAAATTCAGATTCAGATAAGCTTGTAAATGAAACATTTAGAATAAAAGAATATTTTGAAAACGACAAAGAGAGAAAGGAACATTAGCTCTCGGTATTATAATGACAATAAAATACTCAGTGAAATCCATACGCCACCCTCGGCTCAAGTTAATCAAAACAAAGGAGTAATGAAAAGGGAGCATACAGGCAAAGAGTGATAACATCAACAAAATAGTGCAATCACCTAAACATAATAAATAACAGATGGTAACAGATAATAAAAGCACGCATACGACAAACACAACCATAATGAATATAAAAAAGATACTGATTTTGTAGTAATTGCAACTAATTCACAATTAGGGAAGAAAAACAAGAGCCTTTTGTTAAACCAGTTCCATTATTGTTTGAATTACTGAATGCTCTAAGACAAGAATCATCAACTTACATCGAGATAATGGTGTTGAAACCCTGTAAACATTACTATTCTCAGAATCCAAAATGAGAACTTCTCCAGTTGAAGAAACTTCCACTGAATAAGGTTCAATTCCCAGTTTGCTTCCATCAAACACAGTTTCAACAATGTATCCACTCTCAAACTTTATCATTGAACGGCTAGAAACAGCTGAATTAATCAAAACAAACAAAACCCGTCATTCCAACAAACACTTCAAAACAAAAATATACACCAAATATACCTGTTCTTGTCGGCGATTTTAGTGACCAAGCCCACTTAAATAACACAGAAGCAACATTAGCAACAACCCCACCAACGATTTCTGCCAAAAAAACGAAAAAGATTGACACTTTATTTTAAAAAACAGAGATATGAACTGGAAAAACAGAGGAAATGCACTAACTTGCTGCAGGGGTTGCTGAGGCTGATGAAAATTCAAGCAGTAGAACAAAGACTATGAGAAATAAGACGATCCGATTCCTTGTCATGATTCTTGCAAGTTAGTAAACAAGTTTACAACTTGAACAATTTAATACTACAAAGGTAGTCACATTGTTGTTAAATTTAGTGAAAGAACAGAGGAGACAAATATACAGAGACACAGAACAAAAAGCGAATAGTGGTATTATAATTAAGGATACTAAAAAACTTGAAGTTAACTCTATTCAAAATTTGGTAAAAAGTAAGAGAGGAATCAAATGCTTCCACTTTTTTCTCGTTAATTTTTGTTTAACAAGGCAGAGTGGGATTAGTGAGGAGATGAATTGTCGAAAATAGCCTTGGGTATTGAGGTACTGTAATCGAGATTGATAAGGTTAATGGTGACCTTTCGTGTAGATAGTGATGTTCCCAAGACAACAACAGAGACACGTGTCAGATAGAGCCAGATGTATCAGAACTCATGCGTGCGTCTGCTATGCCGGTAACTCTCTATTTTTTATTTTTTAAATATAAAATTTAATAAATTACTGATAAAATATCTATACGTGAATTTAGTAGTCAAATTTGAAAGTTTCATAGTATCATTAATTAGATTAATCTAACAAATTACACTTATAATTAATATTTTCTTTAATAAATAGATGTGTCAAATCCACAAAGGAAGAGGTATAAAAGAAAATTAAAAGTACTATGCAATAACACTAATACATAACCAACGTAATTTTAAATGGAGTTAGAGAGGAAAGGAATATAGAGAATTTCTATGTCATGTATCATAATTAAAATATTAAAATTCATGATATTATCGATGCATAAAATTGTAATGGTATTGTTAAAAACATAATTGCTCTTTAAAAACTTGTCAACATCCTTTACATGATATTCATGGAGGATATTTTTTTGAACAAATCTTAATATTTTTAGAAGTACATAATTCAACATATCAAACGAAATATTGTATGATATAACTAATGCAAATATAATTAATAAATAATATTTAATACATGTTTTTCTTTATTTGAAACTTTAAGGAGAATGATATAAGGCTTTCATGATGGAGTTTCTTGTCTTTTGAGTCGAGTTTATCCCATCGGACTTATTTATATAGAGTATTTCTCCTATGTGATTTGCGAGTAGTTGCATAAGAGCGAGAGTTTACCTTATGTGCAAGATAGCAGTCGCAAATTTCTTTCGTTATAAAAATAAATTTTTTCAACATTGTTATTAATTCTCATACACTTTTATCAAAGAACGTAATCTGGTGGAGTTGGGGTTCGAGCTTTGAGGAATTCACCTAAGTTCTTTTTGTTTAATTCGAGACGGATAATGAGATTATTCCTTTGCCCTTATTCCTCATCATCACGTTTTCTCAAGAAAGAATTGAGTAAAAGATTCATTGCGTCTTCTGCACTCAAGTAAAAGATTCAGATTCATCCCAAAATTCCATTTGTATTTTCTTTTTGTAAAACAAGAAACAACCATAGATTGACACATCACACCCGTTGTATTACGTTTCGGCGCTCTTTCCATTTAGTTTTTGAAAATAATTTATTTTTAAAATTTTCTTTTTGCTTTTAATGAAATACTTTTTAATCACATAAATACCTAAAAAAATAATTTTAGATCATATATTTTTAAAAAAAAAAATTAAATATTATATCAAATCAAAAGATATTACATGAAATTAATGTAGGCAGTGCCAGTAAACCTCAAAAAGCTTAGTATTTCCCATTTTTGGTGGTATTATTGCCTCGTATAAAAGCAAAATTCATGTACCAGTACAACATTTACAAAGCTTTTCTCATTTAAAATACAAAAGCAGAAGTAAAAAGAAAAAACATATGTTACAATTCTATCCTTTTAATTAGAAAAAAGTAAAGCACCAATTATACATGGTAGATCATTCCAACCTCCAAAGTTGAAGCTTGAGGGAAGCTCAATGCATAAGTTGGTCCACGACAATTCCTTCTTAAGAAGTCATATCCTAGGTTAATCACCACTTTTTTTATCAAACTTGAACCCCTTTTAGCTCTTACATAACAATGACCAAGTATAAATGCCATCCCTGCTTCCCTAGCTTCCATCAGTTCTTGTAACTCTTCGCGAACGCTTAAATCCATTTGTGGACTCTCCGGCACTAGAAATCTTACTCTCTTTCGTGGCACTTCTGGTGACCTGATCTCTATCATTTCTGTATCTTTTGTATCTACATGAGTCAACTCTCCGTTGTCCTCGCACATTCTTATGCCATCAATGTGTGTTGAAGTTGTCCCAATAACCGTCAGCCTTTCACTGGCATCTATATCTTCTACAGCTTCAAAACTCTGTCCTCGTCCCTCTGAACGGATGAATTCAGCTATGCTACATACTAGATCCTTTTCAAACTCTACATCGTCCATGTGAATGTCTCTATAACCATATCGTGCTATGCATCTGTAGACACGGTACTCTTTGGGTCCGATTCTTCCAACAAGGAACCTTTCTTCAGGTCTCACGTGTGGTACTGGAACGGACTTGATGCAAATGAAAACAAGAACCTGGTGGAAAGCAGGGAGGTTGGTGACAAAATGGGAGAAAATGGCTGGAATTCCAGTAACAAGTTCGGTGTGGATGAGGCCAATGCCACGGACCCGTGTAATACCCAGGTTGGGACTCAAGGTAAGCAGCCAGTTGATGGGAATTTTGTTTTCAACGTCAAACTCGTACTTTTTCAGGGTTCCATAATGCCAACTGTACATGACAGCTAGAAATATAAAAGAGAGAACAATCGGTACCCAGGCCCCTTCGAGGAACTTGATTAGGGAAGCTGAAAAGTAGAGGGCTTCAATGGAACCAAAGAAGAATATAAAGAAAATGGCAAACAACACGTTTTTGTGCCAGCAGAGGACAATGACTAGAGACATATAGCAGGTAGTGACCAGCATAACAGTTATAACTGCCAGACCTGAAAAAGAAAAGGTTGCGCTGTAACAATTACGCGTAGTTATTGCAAACAGAATTTAGTCCTATCAAGCATTCTTCTAACCTTAGCAATACACAATTGCCATCGTCTGTCTACAACATTTTCTGTGAGGTTGAGAGTTAACTAACTTCCGAATAGTATCTTTTTAGAAGGCTGTCTTCCGAAATTATGCAGTTTCCCTATTAACGTGTAACTAATCAAGTAACTCTATTGTTATTATGAACCAACAAGACCAATTTGAAATCAGAAAATAAAAGGGAAGTGAATTTTCTCTTCTGTCCACCAATGTACTAAAAGAGAATTCTGTTCCAGCCAGGAAAGAAAAGGAGGAATAAGCAATGAAAACATGAAACTTAATCAGGCAGTTATATAATAATGCATAGCATTATTTAGCTGTTGATGATACCTGATGCATTGCTTATGTGTTTTGTGTCACGGAAGCCGATAGTAACCGCCAAGCATAGCACCATCAACGTCCAGTTCACCTCTGGAATGTAAATCTGGCCATGGATTTTGGATGATGTATGTACTATTTTGACTCTTGGGAAGCAACCCAAAGCAGAACATTGCTTGATTATGGAAAAAGTTCCAGTGATGATGGCCTGGCTTCCAACCACTGCAGCAAGTATTGCAATAGCAAGAACAGGATACCGTAGTTTTTCTGGGATAATGATTAACATATGAACAGGTTGAGATGTTAAAACAGATAACCATGCTGCAAATTTCAAATGCATTAAGAGAAAAATTAAAAGTGAGTGAAAAGAGGAGCAAAGTACTTACCAGGTACTGATACATAGAACCCAATGTGGTAATCACTTGCGATAACGTGATGCTTGGAAAGATACGCAGCTTGTCCCATATAAGCAAGAATTAATGACGGGTAAACAACAAAGGTAAAAGCTATCTGCAGAGAAGCAGCTCTTGTTAGGACTTTGGTCGAATTTGCATCTGCCAACATAGCATTTTAACTTGATACCTCTAAAAAGAGGTTTATTCACATTGAACAAACAATCAGCAAATATCTTATTTTGACAATAAACAATTTAACACACATCAGCTCTGTATCCTCCAAAATGTGGGGTACATATTTGACGACACTCTTCTGAGGCAAAGCACAGGAAACTGATGCAAAACCATATGTGTCCATCTTTTCGGAACAAACAGAAGGATAAGAGTGCCGAACATGCATGGACAAAGGGAGTAAATGAAAGATGGGTTAAATAATCAAAAGCAGTAAATTTAAGTCACAGCTTAAGGCTAATCCATTATTTCAAATTAACCTTGTAAATACAAGTTCCATGTTTGATCGAAGAGTCTCTATCTGAAAATTTAGCCTTACTAATATAAACTTCAAGACTTGCATAACAAAAATACTCTAATTAATTACCTTAATAGACAATTGCGAGAAGTGTCCAAGATCAGCAAACATAGCCTCTGAACCTGAAAGATGGACACGCAAAGAGAATACAAAATTAACTCAAATAATTTGAGAAATTTGACAAGCAACGAAATGTCAAATTTCCCATCACAAAAATCAAGACAACAAATTATGCCCTACCTGTCATACATAATAAAATCCCACCCAGTGACATCCATCCTCCTCTTTGGGTCTTCTTCAAGAATTTGTACATGTAGTATGGAGATAATGCTTGGTAAACATGGGGGTTCCAGTGGATGATGTTGTACACCCCAATTGTGCTAATGCACAAAAGCCACGTAATCACAATCGGTGCAAATAGAAATCCCAATCGATGTGTCCCATAATGTTGGAGAAAAAATAAGAACACAAGTATGACACAAGCAACTGGAACTTCTACATCTGAAGGATAAAAAATTTATTTCAGCACATCATTCATTAGTTCCACTGCTTCTTGTTTCAACAACAAAAAAAAAGTATGACCTAGAGGATAACAATAATTAGTGACATCCTTCAGAACACGAAAATCAAATTCACAGAAACAAAATAAGCTTGCTTCTGACACCCATAATTTCAAAAGTTAACTGAAAAAATTATAGAAACTCCAGACTAGTTAAGCAAGCATCATCCAAAAACCGTCCAGTATCTAAAAACCAAGGGTAATTAGTAACAACGGCTTCAGATATTACAAACAAAAAGATTATCGAAGGCGTGGAAAAGAGAACTCACAAGGGGTAGAACTGGTAAATGATGAGATCTGACAGGTCTTATTACATAACTCTGGCTAGATGGAAATGAAAGCAATGAAACTTTCTTGAAGCTAAATGAAGCAGTATTTTTATCGTAAACATAAATATCAGCAGATCTTTTTTCTTTGGTTCCCCTCCTGTTTAACTATCACAGACATTTATGGTGCCACTCCAAGGTAAAAAATTTCATTCATACAATTGGAATGGAATTATTCTGTAATTATATGATTGATTTTCAGATTGTTTTCTGACACATAAATCCATAAGTTACTAGTAAGAGTCCATCTTAGAGAATGAATAGCCATGTAATGATTTAAATGAATAATAAGATTTCTCAGCTGATTCTCCAAACAGTCACAATGAAATTATAGATCGGTTATCATTATGCTGCCAAATGGATGCACCCAACTATTTGGATAAATATTTTCTACATTCCTTATCATAATCGCAATCCACAATTTTAAGACATATCTGTAAATCTTTTAGTGTGTCAGGATGTTCCAATGTTAGACTAGATATATGTTGGAAGAAGATATTGCGTATATTCGCTAAACTATGTAAAAAAGCTCATAGGTTTACTTGCGAATGCATTCTCCCAGTCTATTCTCACATTCTAAATACCAGATACACAAACTGTAATACAAGCACAACAGAGAGGGCACTTGTCTTTAAGGAGCTCCCAGAGACATCATACCAGTGGTGTATTTTTTTCCCTTCTGATTCAACAGAATACACATGTTAATCAGACTTAACATACTTTATGCCTACAATAGTGGTTGTGCCAAACTACTAAGTCTTTTTCATCTAATTATATACAATTTCTGATATAACCAAACATCATCCACCAGCCTCTTGCTTTATGAAATAGAAACTTTTAGTCTCAACTTTAAAAATTAGGATAACATCAATGTGGTCTACCACAATGGGGGAAGAACCTAACTTTATTTATTGATTGATGTTGATATGACTTTGATTACCACATACATTTTTTCCTTTAATTTAGTATAAAGGGACCCACAATAATGCATCTTCATTAGATATTGGCAACCTCTGCATGTCACAAATTGCACATCCATTAGAAAAAAGTTTCCTGATAAAGAGAACCAATTTTAAATCCCCAAGCCTCGTCACGTCTAACCCAAATACATCTGATCAAACTATGCACACACCAGACAGTGGAATCCAAAAGCTAAAGACAATCCCTTGAGATCAGCCACAAGGAATTGACCAATATTCTCTCAATTTCAATTTGTTTTTTCTTAATTTCCTTTTAAGTCCGTTTTAAAAAAAAAATCGCTTGACAACTTTTTATATGGCATGTTTAACGTCACGACATTAAAGAACATTTTAGTATCTTTAATTTAAGAATACATATTGAAAGTCTTCTTTGTGTTTGTTAAATTATGTGCAAAGTCAAAACTAGACAGACGTAGTTAATGATGACCACTTTTAACCGGACACACACTAAACCTGAAACTATTTCCAATTATTATATTCTACACTTGGTCATAAACAGTCCTAGGTCTATTCAGTTAATCAGTTAGCTAGAGCATCAGAATATCATCTAATACTAATTTGACATAACAAGAATGAGCATCTTTTATTAATATGGAAGAAAGCTGTAAAATAAAATAGATATGACTTCTGATTCTTCATTTTCTACAAAGAGATATGGGCAAGGGGGCCATAAGGGAACAATAGATCTGCCAAAAGATATGGACTCACATTGGTGATGATGCTTTGCCATTGAAAGTTCTAGTCCAGAGACAGCAGAGAACACTGCAGATTCAATGCACCATAAATGAAATTTAAAAAAGGGTTAATTATCAGCAAAATCACATCTCCAATCTGGCAATAAACTAAGTCAAAGAAGCATCATACAGTAAGCAGATCCAGAACAACATGATAGTAATCAAATCATAATGATTTTTTCACACGCATATCGAAATTTCTGATCATGTATACCTGAGATTGCAGGTGTAAGGACTCCATCACCAATAACCATACAAGTACCAATCAATGCTAAAATAAGCAAAATTTTCTTCAAAAATCTATGCTTCTCCAGAGTTGATTTCAAGCTCATCCCAATCCTATCAGCTGATAAATTTCTATCATTCTTGTACTCATACAGATCCTCATCAGCCAATTGGCCATTAGGCAAAGTGCTAACACGGGCATATCGACACAATAGGGAATACAAGGCAAAAGTTCCACCTTCACCATTGTCATCAGCTCTCAGGACTATAAACACATACTTTAACAATGGAATAAGAGTTAATGTCCAAAACACAAATGATAAAACTCCAAATATCTCATCATTAGACTCTGAATGTTGAATGTCCTCTGCAAAAGTGCTCTTGTACACATATAGAGGCGAAGTACTCAAATCTCCATAAACCACACCTAAACTCTGATAAGCTAAGGCTAAAACTGTCCTCCATGATTCTTTCTGCAACAAAATTGGACTATCAAAAATGACTCAAATTTTTCAAACATTGGCAACATAATAAGGGCAAAGTTCTGACCTTTATAGGATTTTGACGGCCCCAACTTTCAATATCCATTACTGGGCTAATCAAACACTTGAAGAGAAGCTCATACTACACGAGAAAATATAATCTTTCAAGAAATTAATGACCCAAATGGCTAGTGATTGAAGTCCTTAAGTTCAAGATATTACAAGCAAAATCCAAGAATTTTATGAGTGGACAGAGCAATTGAGCGACCCACAGGAAAGAAGATCAAAGGGACAGACACAAAACACCATGAGGAAAAAAACAAAGATGATAGTATTGGGACGAGGAACAAAAAGTTGGTGGGAAATCGGAACTAGCTGCTTTTTTTTATATATATATATATACAAATAGAATAAATGATGACAACATATATATGCACACTTTTTGGGTTTCACCTAAAATAATGACATTAATCCCCTGTAAGAAAGGGCATTACCAATATCACATACCTAACAAACTTACTTATGAAATATAAAAATCTCAACTTTATATGACAAGAAGAAGAGTGGCCTTAATAATGTGTAAGATTTGGGTCATCTTCCACACCCACTTTGTTTCTTGGCTGTAGCTTCTCTAATGGAGTAGAAACTTTTTTTTTTTTTTTTTGGGGGGGAGGGGGGTTAGGGGCATATGAAATTCACCACTAACACGTATTCAAGAAGGTGGGGTGAGTGAGTATTTGTCAGTGAATGAATATATTGACTGCAGGCACCAAATTAGCTGATATGCTGACATATCGCACTGGCCATTGAAAGCAACCTTCAGTTGCACCATAAGCTTTAATAAAATGCTAGTATAAATTTTTAATCAAATATATGATCTAAAACAATCTAGAAGTATTTGTCTTTCAAATTTCCCTAATTAATTTTGATAGAAAAGATAATTATATACTTTCTTCGTCTTTAAAAGTTCAACATGAATATTTTAAAAATTTTTTATATTTAAAATTTTTATATTTTTTATAAAATAAATTATATTATATTATGTGATTTTATAAAT
>JAOTQJ010000049.1:22883628-22910800 GCA_025642045.1 Solanum sejunctum | reverse complement strand
AAATATTTAATAATAAAATTTAAACAACACATATTACTCTTTGTGAAGTCATAAATATATAGTGTAATTTATCTCTCATAAAATCTAAAACTTCAATAAATGAAAAGATAAATATAGAAAAAATTTTAAATATTCATTTTGAACTTTGAAAGATTTAACTATTTTAAACTTAAAAAAAAAATAAAAAATATAAATAATTTGAAACAGAGAGAGTATATCTTATTTAGTTTTACTATGAAGATCGACTCTTGAGAAGTTCAAAGTGGCTGCTAAAATCAATAAAACTGCTACGATTTTCGTGGAACAAATCAAGTTATTGGAATAAGAGTTTGATTCCATCTCCATAAAGCTTTGCTAAGATCTTAATCAACGTTTATGTGCCTTTTTTCTATAGATTTTTCACACCATCATATTATGTTGAATTACAAATAACAAATAATCATTGAAAATAAATAGTGCTACTATGATTTATTAAACAGATACTTATAAGTACCATTACCAATTATTGAATTGATTTATTATTACTAATAAGGATGAATAATAGTGTACGTGAGAAGGAAAGGGATATCGAAAAAGAAAAAGAAAAAAAAAAGCACATCGATCACTATCAGGGGATTGTGGTGAGGATTGAAAAAAAACAAAGTTGTATGGAACGTGTAGCATCTTTATTTATTTTTGTATACATATCCAAACCATATCTTTCATCATTCTCACTTTTTATAAATCAAGTGGCCTACCAATTTGTCACCTTAATTTTGTGGAAATAAATGCATTTCATGTTTTTTTTTTTTTATATATTTTGCATTAACATTATCATATTCATTTCTCCCTTGAAAATAATCTCTCTAACTTTTTTTTTTTAGAAAATGGTTAACATTGTTTTAGAGATACTGTGGGAATTAAGGCTTGAAACGCTGTTGTAGTTAATGGGATTTGGTAAATGAAAAAATAGTGTTGCATTTGGTAAAATATGAATCTAATTTTGTATATATGGGATTGGGATTCCCCACCCCCCACCCCACAAGAATGACCCAAAGAAAAAAGGGTTAAAGGACGAGAAATTTTTACATATAACCACTCAAAAATATCTTAATTATGCTTCATATTTATAGTTTATGTAATTACATTTGGTAATTATAATTATAGCAGTATTCGTATATTTTGGTATACAATTTGCGCAATGTTTGTATAGTTCGCCATGCAATTCGCAGTTTTTGTATAATTTTTGTATAGTTTGCTATACAATTCACAGTTTTGGTATACAACAATATATCCAGTAGAATTTCACAAGGATATAATATATACAGACCTTACCTCTACTTCATAGAGGTATACAATTTTGATATAATGTTTATATATTTCGCGATATAATTCGTGCACGACATTTATATGATTCACTATAGAATTTATAATATTTGTGTAATTCACTATACAATTCTCAATTTTTATATAACCTTTGTATATTTTGTCATACAATTCGTGCACAATATTTGCATAATTTTGCTATTCAATTCACAATGTATAATTCGCTCTACAAACTGCAATGTTTATATATTTGACAAAATTTGCTATACAATTCATTGTGCAAATTCAAACTATAACTATGCAAATATGCTAGTCGTGAGCCGTAATTATTTTAAACTATAGTTATGTTAGATAATTAACTAATACTCCCTTTGCCCAATTTTATGTGGCACCTTTTTCTCTTTGGTCTGTCCCCAAAAGAATGTCACCTTACTCTAATTGGTAATATTTACCTCTAAAATTCTCTTTTTACTCTTAATGAAATGATTTTCAACCACACAAATATCTAAGAATGATTTTAAATCACAAATTTTAAAAAAAATTATTTTTTGTTAAATATTATATCAAATCATAAAATGTCATATAAAATAAAATAAAAATAATATATATTTGTTTATCTGCATAATATTTCCTTAAAGGGGTCCAATTGGAGCCTGGGCCATTTCGTTCTCGCACTAGTAAGCCCATTTTCAGTGTATTAATCCCCACTCCATAATCTCCCGCGTTCTCTTATGATATACAGACTTGGATGGGCTCTTTTCTCTTGTATTGATTTCCCTATAAATCAATAAAATCATAATTAAGAAAATTTTAGTAACATAATGATTACCCATTCTTTCATCATCTCCCCCTTTTCAACTAGTATTAGATAAAAGACCAACTATAGATCTCATTAGTTTAGAGCTTAATTTTATATTTTCTACTGAATTTTAAAATTATCATTCCTGTTAAACAATACATATATTTAATGTATTTATATATATTAGATCTATAGAATCAAAATTAAATATTTTAAATACACTTTATCCAAATGAATCTTCATGACTTAGGGAACAAACCTTCTTGCTCACGTCTCTTTATTTTTGTTTGTCTCTCTTCCTTCTCTTGCTCGTTTTTTTTTTTATGTATTTACATTTTAAAATTTCAGTTAACTTTTACTTAATTGTTTATTGAGTTCCCCTTTTTATAATTTTGTTCGACCCTTTATATGCTGCTCCTTTAATTCAGCATAACTTAATTTGTAGTATAATACATACTATTAAGAAAAATATATTTAAGGACAAAATTTTAGTTATATTTTTTTACCATTACCCCTCTAAATAATTTTTTAAAATAAAATTTAATTTCTAAAAAATATAAAATTTTATTAAAGAAAAGAACAAATATAAAAATTATTTCAAATATCTATCTTAAAATTTAAATAATTTTATTATTTTAAACGATAAAAAAAATTCAAAATATTAAGTGAACATGAAAAGGAGTACAAAGTATACTTCCTATGTGCTAACTTATGTAGCATTTTTAAATTTTTGAGAGTTAAATAACTCAAGTTTAATTAAAAATTTACACATAAACTTTTAAAATTTGTATATACATACACTACATAAGAAGTACTCTCAATAAATTAAAATAATTGATAATTTAAGACAATGTTTATGACGAGACAATGTTTATATTAGAATGCATAAAAATATAATGAGGATTAGAATCTTATTTAATCAATTACATTTGAAACTTTGACATATGTTGTCAGCGAAATCCTACAAAGTTCCGAAGTCACAGGTTTTCCTCACAGAAATTTCAATGGCAGAGAAGGAAGCTTTGATGAAAAAAGGAGCTTCAATGGAATACTCTTCGTTCATTCTTACTTCGTTTTCTTCTCCTATTTTTCTAGCCCTAATTATACTCACAAATC
Organism: Solanum sejunctum; assembly: GCA_025642045.1. Classification (NCBI taxonomy): domain Eukaryota; kingdom Viridiplantae; phylum Streptophyta; class Magnoliopsida; order Solanales; family Solanaceae; genus Solanum; species Solanum sejunctum. The sequence continues at coordinate 22,907,580 of JAOTQJ010000049.1, read as the reverse complement.
CATTCATTTTATTCGAAATTTGTTTTTTCGATAATCTTCCGGAATCCGATTATAATATCGGAGTCCGCCATGGAAGATGACTAAAATACTTGCAAGGCCGGTGTATCATCTCCGTCATTTCCATCAATCGTTGAAGAAACAATCGTATTCGAGTGATGTGCCATGGTGGCGTCAGATTTTTGATCCAAATAGCGATATCGTAAACCGCTGGAACTATGTCTTCCTCCTTACCTGTCTCATCTCTCTTTTCATCGATCCTCTTTACTTCTTCGTCCCTTTCGTCAGCGAAAAGGCCTGTATGTCCACTGATGACGAAGCCGCCAATGCCATTACCGTCTATCGTTCTCTCAACGACGTCTTTTACTTCCTTCACATTATCATAAAGTTCCGTACCGCTTTTGTCGCTCCTAGCTCTAGGGTTTTCGGCCGGGGTGAGCTTGTCACGGATCCCCATGAAATTGCTATGAGATATCTCAAGACTGATTTCATCGTTGATCTTACAGCTGCTCTTCCCCTGCCTCAAGTAACTACATATTTATTTTGTTGTTAATTCAATATTACTAGTAGCTTTGGCTTTTTAAAATTTGAATTATTAATAATTGCAGATTGTCATTCGGTATGTAATCCCTGCAGCTAAAAGAAATGGATCTGGTCATTCCAAAAGTACTCTTGCCCTTATCGTTCTCATCCAATATGTGCCAAGGTTATTCGTTATTTTCCCCTTAAATCAGCAGATAATCAAAACTACAGGTTTTATTGCTAAAACAGCCTGGGCAGGAGCAGCTTACAATCTCCTTCTTTTCATGTTAGCCAGTCATGTAAACACGCATTCGCTTTCATTTTGTAATAATATATATACCTATTCTAATGCAACATATTTGATGTCGAAGACAGAATCACCTGATTTGATAATTGTGCCTCTGTGTGTAGGTGACGGGAGCTTCCTGGTACTTGGCATCTATAGGAAGACAGTTCTCTTGCTGGTCAATTGAATGTAAGAAGGAGCGTGATGCAGTTCCACCCTGCATTCTTGATTTTTTAGATTGTAACAGTGCTGAGGAAAGTTATGTGCGCGATTACTGGAGAAACAGCACGCAAGTGCTTGCAAAATGTGATGCTAAAGATGATGAAGATTCGGGTTTTAAGTTTGGAATTTTCGCTGCCGCCTTTACTAATGAAGTGGCTTCATCAACATTCCTGGAGAAATATTTATACTGTCTTTGGTGGGGTCTAAGAAATTTGAGGTTTGATTTCTTGACTGCTAATTTACTCCTCAGTTTTGTATATTCAATGGTGTTGTGATTATAATTGATGGTTGGCATCTCAGAGTATTTCCCCTCATGACTGTATCTGCAGGGACACCCGTTTTTTTTTTATATACTCCATTTTTACAAAATTTATTTGACAGTAAATCAATAAGTAATTTAAGAAATAAAGAACGAAATACTATTCATACATACGCTGAATATAGGTGACATACCAAAAGAAATTCTTAGATCTTTTGGTCTTAATGCTATATCATTTCCATAGTTAAAGAGACTAATTAAGAGTAATATGGGAACATCAGAATTGAAGGCGTTATATATATTGAAAGGTGTCAATCTTCTTGAAAATGGAACTTCGGAAGAATGTCGTATGAAATGGAACCAAGGAAGTATATTGTTTCACTTTAGCTGCTTTCAGGTACAGTTTATACAGACTGATATAATATATGTAATCTAGTCTGGCTTTTAAAGGACTCTTTGCTTTAAGATCTGCATCCGAGAATATGCAAGCCAGTCTGTCTGTGTGGTATGCAGTCTCTTATGTTTGGTTAATCCATCATGCAGCTAAAGAATTGGACTAGGATTTCATAAATATTCACATTGTCTATCTTGGTTACTTAATTTTTGGCAAACACTTCCACTGCTGTTAATCATAGTAAATGCTAAAGTATGTTCCCGCTATCTCATAGTGGTCCTCTGATGAGTTTGTCTTAAACATGTAACTGCTACATAAAATGTCACATACTTTAGTTATTTTGGATTGCATAGATGATTTAACGAAAATGAATTTCTTGTCGCCTTTGTTGCTTAGGATACCATCAAATTGTTCGGATCTTTTGCCAGGTAGAAATCTTATATTTGTCTTTTCAAATGTTGTCTTGCAGTTCATATGCGCAAAATTTGAGTACTAGCACATATATTGGTGAAACCTTATTCAGCATTTTCATATGTGTCATCGGTTTAGTTCTATTTGCTCAGCTAATTGGAAACATGCAGGTAAGATTTTGAGGATAATATTTATCAATATGGATGATTCTTATCATCTAGTGCAGTTATGCAAATTGATTTCATCATGATTAATATACATGAATAATTATCTATACACGTTATGTCAGACACCTTCAAGTTGTCGTAATTATTCACCCCTAGAACATTGTTAAGCATGATAACACTGTTGATAAGACTTTGTTAATTTGTGATAGTTGATTTACATAATTTTGTGTTATTTACCAGCTTAATATCTCTACTTTCATTATTTTTCAAGTTAATATGCCTGCTATGTGCCATTACTCTAGATATGTTCGCGAAAATCTCAAATTATAAGCTGCATTGGGATTAAAAGTATAATCATTATCAACATTTTCTCTGGGTTGAGTTGGATACTGCTTTCAAATTGTGCTTAGATTAGTCGGTGATTGTTATGGTTTTTCAAAAATTTGAGTCATCATTTTTCATTTGTTTCATCTAGTATAGGGCAGACTTCTTTGTCCTTGATATACTTCTGAGTTTCTGCCTTTTCCAGACTTATCTGGCATCTATGACCGTAAAAATTGAGGAATGGAGAGTTAGAAAAAGAGATATAGAAGAATGGATGAGGCACCGCCAGTTGCCTGAAGACTTGCAAGAACGTGTTCGCCGTTTTGATCAATGTAAATGGCTTGCTACGAGAGGAGTTAAAGAAGAAGAGATCTTGCAATCTTTGCCTTTGGATCTTCGTCGTCAAATCCAAAGACACCTATGCCTTAACCTAGTTCGACGAGTATGTCTTTCTGGCATTACATATATCATTGTTTTAGTTGGCTTGTGCATTATATATTGTACTATCATCACATATTGATTTTCTGCTTGTGACTTGATGGGTTGGAAATACCTCAAGCAGAAATTCTGTCCACTGGTTCCCAGGAAATCCTTTGTTCCTAAATTTGCATAGCTATCTTGATATAAATAGTACATACCGACTTTCGCATAGCTTAACAAATTTGCACATTCCATGACTTAATGTACCTTGTTAAGACTGGGAAATGAGAGACACTCATTGTTCATGGCTTGTGACATTTGCATCAGCTCTTATTGATGTCTGATGCTAGAAGTATTTCCTATTGAAGTTGCCCTTGTCATAGTGATCTTTAGTTATATGGCATGGCCTGATGAATAATATATGGTTTTTGTTATTGTTTCACTTCTCTTGGAAAAAATACTTTCAGGCGGCAAACATAAAGGAAAAGAACTGCAGACACAAATATTTGGCCACTAGTTGAACAAAAATGAAGGACTTGAGCAAAAGAAATGCATTAGTAAATGTTGTATTAGTGAATGAATAAATAAAATAGTTCCATCTTTTCAGTCATCAAGTTAAGCTTTGACTTGTGATGCACCTTTACATTTTGTATTTGCATTAGCCACATATTTGGACATTTATTTTTACCCTGTGAACACCTAAGCTCATCCACTTTTGTTTGCTAAGCTTTAGAGGTCCCAAAATCTCCTGACTACGCAGGTTCCATTTTTTGAGCAAATGGATGACCAGCTGCTTGATGCAATATGTGAACGTTTAGTGTCGTCCCTGAGCATAATGGGTACCTATATTGTTCTAGAAGGTGATCCAGTGAACGAGATGCTCTTTATAATCAGGGGACAACTAGAGAGCTCCACGACAAATGGAGGAAGATCTGGATTCTTCAATTCAATCACCCTTGGACCTAATGACTTCTGTGGTGAAGAATTACTGACTTGGGCCTTACTGCCCAACACAACCCAGTTGCCTTCTTCAACCCGAACTGTGAGAACACTTACTGAAGTTGAAGCATTTGCACTTCGAGCTGAAGACCTGAAATTTTTTGCAGTTCAATTTAAACGTCTTCACAGCATGAAGCTACAGCATGCATTTAGGTACTACTCTCATCAATGGAGAACATGGGGTGCCTGCTATATACAGGCTGCATGGAGAAGGTATAGGAAGAAAAAGATGGAACATGAGTTGCTTCAACAAGAGAGCTATTATTATATGCAAGATCCTAACGGCGAGGATAGCTACGATGAGCAAAGTTTTGACGATGCTGGTCCTGAGCAACCATTAATAGACAGTGCTTCTCGTGGTTCTCAACAACTTGGAGCTACAATTTTGGCCAAAAGATTTGCTGCGAATACGAGAAGAGGAATAGAGCAGAAGATGGCTGATTCTTCTTCCAGCTTAAAAATGCCCACGTTGTTTAAGCCAGATGAGCCTGATTTTTCTGCAGAATGAAGGCGACAGTATATTAATTAGTTAGAACACCCTGCATTACTGAAAGGTACTAGTGAGTAATGACAAAGCTAGTGCCCTTTTTTTTTAATCTTCTTGTAAATTTCAGGAGCAATAGACCTTTTGACAATTTTGATTACAACATTATTCCTTTTTCAATCTTGTGAAATATAAACTTCTTTTCCAGTTGATTGTGCCTAGAAATTCTGCAGTTCAAAGGTACATAGTATTAGATCGTCAAATCTGTTTTGTGTAACTAGTTCACTTTCTGAAAAAGGAAAAAAAAATCAGCATTTTCCTCTCACAAAGCACAGATTAGCTGGAACATGGCTGGCAAAATAAAAAATGTGATAAGTCAGTCAATTTTTCCATTTCTAGGGATCAGGAAAGAAATAGTGGAGTGGAACACAGGGAAGAAAACTTCAAGGAAAAGGGATAAGCTTTGGGGCTAGTTGATGACTCTGCATTTTTTCTCAACTGATAACAGCAGCAATTCTGTTTTCATCGCAGATCGAAAAATTACACTATTGAATTAATTTTTTTTTTAATGTATGTATATTATTTGCGTGTTTACTATTTTTAAATTTTTTGATTTCCCTTGACGCTGTTGTTAGCCATTTCCTTCTCTTGCCTCCAGTTGCATGGCTATGGCTACTCGATGGAGTTTTTCTCTGCTTTCTTCCTCCTCTCTTCGCTCTTCAAGTATATACAATAGTTACCTTTGTTTATGTACAAAATAATGGAGTAATTTAGATGCATCTTAATTACTCTTCCTTCTATCTGATTCTAGACTCTCTTGCTTATATATACCGATGGTATAAATAATTTGGACTCATACAAAATTTAATCAGTTGTAACATTTGTCTTATTTTCCAGATGACTCAGTTATAACGGGTTGATATTCCTGTGAGGTATTTGACAAAGTTTTGAAGGGAAATAAATTTATATTGCTTCTAGTTATAATATACCAAAAGTACATTTTCAGATTCTTAGGTTTTGCAATTTCAATCTGAAGGTAGATACTCAGAGTACTGGAAAAATGGAATCAGAAGGTTTTGTAGCAGCGCTATGGTGCATGAAGAGCCAATCACTCCTCCTGTTGAGGTTAAATGTAATCAGCTTCTCATTAATGGACAGTGTGTTGATGCAGCCTCAGGTTTTGACCTAAAATCTTTCATTTTATTATCTTATTCTATAAATATAAAGAGTAATATCGAGAATACTGTGTAGACATTTCCTACATTTGACCCTAGAACAGGGGACGCCATTACGACTGTTGCGGAGGCTGACACTGAAGATGTCAACCGTGCGGTCTCTGCTGCCCGTAAAGCATTTGATGAAGGTCCATGGCCTACAATGACTGCTTATGTAAGCGTACATATAGTAACTGAGGCTTCTTACCTTTCCATACCCTCTTCCTTAGTCTCAACAGTGTAAGGCGGATTCAGAATTTAAACTTAATGTGTTCAACCTTTTAAGTTCTTATCATTGAACACATTGATCTATTGAGTCAATGTGTTTATATTTTAATATTTGCTCTCACTTTAGTACTTTTCACATATATAATTTTGTCCTATATCGTATGGTCCATTCCACCTCTTCCAAAGTAAATTTCTCAGGAAGTCGTTTTCTTTGTCGAAGAAAATTGGAATCAAGACGAAAAACAACTTTTTTGAGATAATAACTATTAGTTGAGTCATATGAGAAACCAATCCGCCTCTGTGGAAAAGTGCTGCTTGTTTGAAGCCTCGTCTTACTTAAGCATGAACCATAATGTGCTCACTGAACCAGTTTTTTCCAGGAAAGATCGTGTATAATGTTGCGGTTTGCTGATTTGCTTGAGAAGCACAGTGATGAAATTGTAGCACTTGAGACTTGGGATAATGGAAAGCCTTACGAACAAGCGGCGAATGAAGAAATACCGATGCTCATTCGTCTTTTCAGATACTATGCTGGTTAAGAAAATAAAAAAAATGACATTATATCTCCTGTTGACAGTTTAATAGTCACTTGTTAAATATCCAGTGACGTTCTAATGTTTGCCAAATAATCCTGAATGCTTTTCTAAGTATTTCTGCTTACATTCTTTTTCAGGTTGGGCTGATAAAATTCACGGTCTTACAGCTCCTGCTGACAGTTTGCACCATGTTCAGGTCCTGCATGAGCCAATTGGTGTTGCTGGACAGATAATACCCTGGACTTTTCCGCTATTAATGTTTGCTTGGAAAGTTGGCCCTGCACTTGCTTGTGGCAACACTATTGTACTAAAACCTGCAGAACAGACGCCACTCTCTGCATTGTATGTGTCAAAGTTATTCCATGAGATATTTACCCGAGAGTAACTGTACTTCTCGTCTGCACCGGTCATGTCACAGATTTCTAATGAGTACTCATTTGTACTTGTCATGTAGTTCTTTCTAATATGTTGTTTACAGATCAGTAGTTTCAAATTTACAAGTGGAAATTTTTCTACAGTTATTGCAGCTCAACTTGAAGATTTCTCCATCAATAAAAGACAATAGCCCGTAATTTGTGCTTCACTCCATCTGACAGGTTGGACTTCCCCCTGGAGTCTTAAATGTCATTCCTGGATCCAGTAATGCAGGTGCAGAACTTTCTAGTCATACGGATGTTGATGAGGTATTTTCTGACTCTCGGTTTTAGTTCCTGATATTACAGAAAGGACCTTATGACCTATAATATACAACTATTAGCACATTTCTGAATAGGAATCTGAGGAATAAATGGCTTATGTTTCTTCTGATAAACCTACATGACAAATTCCAAGGCAGTTTTGATATCACATCTGAAATGTTGGATTATATAAAGGAGTGGCAGAACATGGTATTTCAATTTCAGCATATCTCTAGGTAACAATGAAGTTATCCGCTCACTACTTCCGCTCCCTCCTCCACCCCAAAGAAGATTAAAAAAGAAGGAAAAGAACCTCGTTATGGCTTCCGTCCAGATTTAGGAAAATGAAGAAAATTACTATATCTTTTTCTTCGAACTCCCTCTTTAAAAGTCATACAACATAAAGAGGTTATGCATCCTGATATCCTTTCAACTTCTGTATTTCATGCTCTCTTTTATTGATACAGCTGTTTATGAGTCAATATTCTGGAATAGGTTAGGGAGATTGAAGTAGCACTGATACCGTCTTTGTTTTCATATAGATTTAAACAGCTTGGTCCTCAACATTACTTCTTGCATCTTTCCCTGTATACCGAGCAATTCGAGAAGATCCTTAAGTACATAAAGTCTGGCACTGAAAGCGGGGCTACTCTCGAGTCTGGAGGGGAAAAATTGGGTTCCAAGGGATTCTATGTCCAACCTACCGTCTTCTCAAATGTCCAGGTATAGCTACCATTGTCCATAAAATATATCCATACCTGAGGTGAAAAAGACGAACATCGTAGTGGTGTCATCTAATGGTCGTTTAAAATTATTTTTCAACTATTTAGGATGACATGCTGATTGCCAAAGATGAGATATTTGGACCAGTGCAGTCCCTCTTGTAATTCAAGTGAGATTACATTTCATCATTACTTTTTCTAGCTGTGCTTGTATTCTGCTTATTTATTTCTGAACCTGGCCTTGAAACAAGCAGGGATGTTGAAGAGGTTATTCAAAGGGCAAACTCATCACATTATGGGTTGGCAGCTGGTGTTTTTACCCAGAATATAGATGCAGCCAACACAATATCTCGAGCCCTTAAGAGTAGGGACAGTGTGGGTTAACTGCTTTAACATCTTTGACACTGCCATTCCTTTTGGTGGTTATAAGATGAGTGGACATGGAAGAGAAAAGGGAGTATAAAGCCTACATAACTACTTGCAAGTCAAAGCTATTGTTACCCCTCTGAAGAATCCAGCATGGCTATAGTTCTTTCCCCCTGCTTTTTGATGCTTTTGAGATATCATGCAACACATCGATCTTGTTTTTTTGAGGTCACTTGTATATTTTGTAGATAAGACCAAAATGCTATCTTGTTTTTGCGGGATCGTTTTCTGTAGCTCTTCTGCAGAATAGAATCTTGTTTTGATGTTTTGTGAGAACGCAATGAATTGATATATTTCAAATGTATCTGAATTCATACAAAACAAAGGACATCACTCTCCACACGCCACAATTTATCACCAATTCAATCCCAGAGTCATCATCCTAAGTCCAGGACTGAACATCTGGTGCTTGGAAATGTGGTTCTTTGGTTAAACCATGAACAAAGATGAGTCTATAAGTCTATATACGCTGCTGGTCACTATCAACTAATTAGAATTATCAATTTCTTATCTCGTTCGGCCATCTCCAGAAACTGTTCCACTGAACTGCTCATTCTGCACATTTGCGGCAACATTCCCACCGCTTTCACTGTATCCGCTGCTTTCTCGTGGAGATAATGAACCGCCCCGCAGAATTTCAGTGCTTGCTCTACAGATTGGACAAAAGAGGGACTTCAAGAGCCACAAGTCTATGCATTCAGCATGAAAATTGTGGTTGCATTGAGGCAGAATCCTGCACTTATCACCCACCTTGAAATTGTCCAAACAAATTGCACACACAGCTGGAGTACTAATTTCCTTCTCTTTGGCTTGGAAAACAAAGCAAGGAAGCTGTTCTATATCCTCCCGGGACATGCTGTTGCTCCCTCTCTCCGCCATATTAATGTTATTTGGTCTTCTGTCAAACTCTCTCAACACTACACAGATATGAATCAGAACTAGAACTACGACTAAAACAAGTAGTAATATCACTGAAAGCACCATTGCCAGAATTATAACACGCGTGGCACTGCGCAGTTGATGGATCTTCATTGTAAGTTAAAATCCTTTTGGAAAACTCATGATGCAAGGAGGAAATGAAGATGAGAAATTACTTGCACATTGAAATTACTTAATTTTTTTTTTTTAAGGATTGAGATGAACTGTTATATAATCAAAAAATATATATATTAGACCTATCAATTAAAAGAATTTCGGACGGCATAGGTAGTTGACCCGTAACATGTGTTGATGAAGGCACACAAAAGACGAAGTCCAAACGTTTATCTTCCAATCATTTCTTTTGAATTTTGTATAACGCACTTGGCCAAATTAAAGATCCTCAGGAAAAAAATCTTTTTGAATTGTTTATTGTTGGCCGGGGTTGTAGTCATGAATAAATATCCTAACATTTGTTCAAATCTAAGCATAGTAGCAGGCCGTCACACAGTGGATGATCCCTTTTCATCATAGGAAGTTCACAAGTATAGATTTATACTTCATGAAATTTAAAGGAAACAAAAACTGAAGAACGTGGACAAAGAAAATATTCAAATCTATCAGTGGGAATGATTCAACACGAGATGATGGATAAGAGATCACCACACGATCATAAAGAAGGAAGCGTGTCCCAAAACAATTTTAACAGGAAAACTAAAATATCATGGCAAACACAATGTCAAGTTCGCCATTATGAACAACTTCCTTGGACTTCACAATACTGGAATTTACTTTTCAACCATTAATCTACAGCAGGAAACAGTGAACGAGCACAATTACATGTATACTGCAAAGGAAGCATTCATGAATGAGTTTAAGCATAATGCAATGTAATCTAAACCATACCAAGACACTATAAGATCTATAGTTCTATATATGGTCTAACTGCCTCGCAAACACCTCAAACCTTTCATGGTATATACAGGTATAATAAGCCAAACCAAAAAATGGGGAAGGACAAAGGTGAACTGGAGCTCATCGCTTACACAAATACTATGAACCTAAAACAATACCCTCCCTAGTGAGATTGGTTACACGAAGAACTGCTTGTGCGCTCAAAGGCGAGAGATTTGATTGACAGAAATGCTCCCAGGAAATTGTTTCTGGGTCCTCACTCACTGCTGGTGGGGGGTTAACATTGAGTGCTTTTTCATAGATATTTTGCAGTTCTAACAGCAGTGTACGAGCAGCCTCCCTTGACTCAGGAAGCTGGTCACTCAGCTGGGATGCAGCTATTCGGATGAAGTTCTCAATTCCATATGCTTTGATTCCTTCTACCCCCTGTAAAAAAACATGCAACTCTGTTATTAAAAGACCAGATCTAGTAGTAAAAAAGAAATTAGGCAAGCACCTAGAAAACAAAAACTAAGAAAAAGACAGTTTATTCCTCTTACATATTTCAGTGATAAAATGTTTGATCATACATGAAAAGGACATGAATGTCTGATAAAATGTTTCCCGTGCTGACGGTCTACTAAGATGTAATCTTTCTTGTTTTCATTCAACAAGAACAAATACGTATCACTGAATAATAAACAAGCCACCACAAGGGAATTTAGTAATGAAAGCGGCTAATTATAGAATTGTGAACAAACCTATTGGAGAACCATGTAAAATTTCCTTGGCAATATTTAACTATACCAATATACTCAAATGACAGACAAATCATTACCTAGTCATTCCCTTAAACCAATACAGTATTAGTAAGAAAACTCTCAAAAAGTGTTTCCTACTTAAACTGAGTTTGTATCAAGATATTGTCAATAAAACATAGCCGAGGCAAAAGATCTTAGTCAGCAAATAAACAAACAAACTGGGTAAATAATCAATTGCAGGACAAAATTGTAAGAAATGAAAATAGTAATAATTGAAGTTCACATGTCAGGGTGCATAATGAAGAGATTTTAGAACTTGGAACTCTCACCAGACGTGGAACACTTCGAGAAAAGCAGCTTGAAGCTTTTGCTCGAATTCGAGGATTTCTGTGTTTCAGATTTGGTTGCAACTTTGGTAACAACAGTGACGGAGAAACCCATGTAGTCATAGCTATTAGAGCTTTCTCAGCTGCCTCGCATACAAATCGCTTGTCTTGTGAAGATTTCAGAAGAAGTTGTACAAGCTAAGCAAGGACAGAGTCACGTAATGAGCACAACGACAAGGTAAAATTATGAGAAAATATATTGCCACGGCATTCACAAGTCATAAAAGAGACAAAAACTACAGTTACCAGTGGATCCATCAAGTCAACTATGCTGTCACTGTAAGCTTTAAAAATGTCAGCTGATGCCATAATAGCAGTCTTACAAACAGCACTTCTTGGATTTTTCAAAGATTTCACAACAAGGGGGATCACAGTTGCCCTGATCATTTTAAGTAGCAAACATAAGTAGACTGGAAAAACAAAAGGAGACCATAAAAAACATGTCTAAACAAGCTAGAACATCATGATCAAACATCTTCCAAATTATATCCTAGGTGACAAAAACTTACAACATATCAGCCATTGCTTCTTTGTGAAATAGAGATAGACGCCGAACATCATTGAGTGCCTCACATACTAAAACCCAGTCCTTGGAGTCTAGACCAGTCAACAGTGTCTATAAATGAAAAAGGAGACGCAAAGACTTGAAAATAGAGTTTTGTAACCAATATAAAGAAGGTAAACAAATATACAACAAACTGCAATGGAACATCAAACTATATCAGGAATCATTACCTTAAGGCTTGTGTCAACATCTTCTACATCATTTAAATTCTCAGATTCTATGTACTCCACTTCTGAATTTCCCACCTCTGCCCCAGTATTCACCTCACTGTCTTCATTAAGGCCAGGTCCAACCAGTAAGGCAGGCTTTCCTCTTTCCTTATCTTTTGAACTTTTATCAACACTCTCAACAGCTATCACCGGAACACTCCCATTACTGGGGGTCTCCTTATCCTTCCCAGCTTCAGGTAGTGCAATAAAATCACTAGCAGCTTCCTCAGACATCATATAAGGATTAGATCCTGAAATACGAGTAGTGTAGAGGGTTACTCTGAGACACATCAGCAATGCATTTAAGAAATCATTTCTCGTGGAATAGAAGAGGAGAAAGCAACATAATAAACAGAAATGTGAACTCTGGAGAATAGGAGAAAGCAACATAATAAACATATATTTTGAACTCCGGGGATTTCAGAACTGAGTTTTGGACCTCAACTATGATTTCTCATATTTGTGGCTATTCCAGTAAATATTTTTTTTTTCCAAGGTCCCTTGACTAATTTCGCACATCAAGACATTGTGCTTCTGTTAAAGTTTTTGTTTACAATAGATGGAAGATATTCTCAATCATCTCACAAGGCTTCAATGAGGTTGAAAATTTTCAAAGTGGAACAGTATGCTCGAGGCAATACGGCTACTAAAGTTTCTATTCAAGATTTGATGTTGAAATAAAAACCCATCTAAGTTTCCCTAAGGAGATAGTTGAATAGTTTAGGCATAGAAGTATCAACCTGAAGATTCCAGGTTCAAACTAACAGCTATAACACCTGAAATTCGCCGATTTGCTTTACTGTAGAAAGTTAACCATTGGCATAGTCAAGGTGCCTAAGATGACATGACACCACAATCATCAATAAAGACAGAAAAAAAAAAAGACAAACTAAGTTGTCCGTGTTTCTGAATCTTCATGTGTGTATTCACTACTTCATTAAAATAACCCAAAGGGATTTCTCACATGTCCAACTATAAGCAAAAGTGCTAAGACTTGAAAAGACCTGTGAAACGCCTTAGGGACTAAAACTGCAAGGAATTATGGCCAAACTCCAAAATTGCAAGACAACCTATAGCCGAAGAACCCACAAAGTCTCTTTTATTTTTTGAGGGGGCCTTGAGAACTTCAGTAGTAGGCTCTGGCCTAAGCATAAGAACTTGAATAGAGTGCCATCATGCAAAACTTAACAAGATCTTTACAGAAAAGATATAAATAACATATTATCACGTCTCTTTATTAATCATGTAGATATTGGTGAACACCTGGAAATAGATAGTAGTAACCATATAAATTATCTTTGAATAGTACCTTGAGTATCAGACTCTCCATGGCCTTTGTAAATCTATAAAAGGTGATTGTGTTTTATTAAAACTACAGTACAGATTTTTTCAATATCAATACAACCATGCAATTAGTATAACCAATGTTTTGCAAATGAACTACAGGGACTCACATTATCAAGTAAATGATGTAGTATTAGCTGGAGAAATGGAAAGAGAACACAGTAATCTAATGCCTTTGAGAAGGAAAAAACAAGTAACTTAGTGATCTAATGTTTCTGAATGAAGAATGTAAGTTTTTATTTGATGAACTTTTAACACTGAAGGTTTGACCACATTACTTCAATTTGAATTGGTGGCATTGGGTGTGAAAATCATTCAGCCAGCAAATTAAGTAGAGTAGATTTTGCCAATGTAAAACTGGCGCAACTTTTTACTCAAATCATGCTGCAAAAACCTTTATAGGAAAAGACAAAAAACACTTCAATAAGAGTGAAACCCTAAGTTATGCCCAAATGACATAGTTAGCAACAAAACACTTCGAATCACTATTCCAACAATGATTAGAGACATCAAACTCCATTAATGCTTTTTCAATGTTCATCAACGGAAAAATTCCTCGTAATAATATCAGTAACGGCAAAGAAATCGCATCTACACTGCAGGATCAGGAGAATCAACTACAACAAGCACTAGCTACAAGACAAAACAATCCAAAAACAAATTAAAGCAGAATAGCAAAGATCTCAGCGAGAAGAACATCGCAGATCGCATTTAGCAACTACAAAGCAAAGTACAATCAACAAACCTATACACTTCGATTACTCCAGCAACGATTCACAAAAATGCAATGTTTAAGGGCTTCAGTAACTCGAATGTAACAATACTACCTTCACATACATATAAAACAGTAAATAAACAGAGTAAGGAAGATTGACGATACCAGAAAAACTGTGCTGTGACGTGATCCGGTAAAGCAGCAAATCAAAATGATTTTGAACTTTCCTCTGCAGATAGAAGCAGATTTTAACCTACTAAACAATGGGGAATTTGAAGTGTATAGTGAGTGAAAGGAGTAGTAGACAGAGAGAGTAGAAAGAGGAAAGAGATATTTGTAACCGGCGAGAACAGTAGTATAAGACGGCGCTATTTGATACCCAACTTGGGCCGGCAGCACGGGAAATGTACATGTGACCGCGGAGCAGAGGGAGTCCAACGACATAAATTCGAGATTTTCGCCTTGACGAAATTACCCCTGCATTTTGTCATAATTACCGACATTTATTTTCCCTCTCATTTAAATTTTCGATTCAGCTCTTTTCATGCCCATTAAAAGGTAAAATAGATCGAAGTTAATTTTCTCTCTTCCAACTTGGCGAGTTTTAGTTAGCACATTCTTAGTTTTATGCTGGCTTAGCTACTTTTTTAAACTTGGTAATTTGATAGTCTCAATCCTTTTAAATATTAATGTGATAAAATGTGTGTTTGCAATAAATTTTCAAAATATAGAAAAAATAAATTAATTATAAATAAAATCTAAAAAAATAATAATATAATTGATAAAACAATATGAGTTCAATTTTATTCCTCCTTAATTCTTCTCTCTTGAGATCTCTTCATCTTTTGAAGGTCATATAAAATAGCATATTTCTTTAATTAGGATGATATGATTCTCCTTGAGATTTATTTGATATTCCTTGATCTTTGTAAATATTTCATGAATTTACGAAATATTTGAGATATTTCTTCCAGAAATATAATACTATCTATATAAATATGACTTGGAGTTTCGAATAAAGTAGCCTAAAATAATTCTAACTGAAATTAAATTCGACTAGACAATAATTGAATGTCTAAGGTACGAATACATTCAATTTTAGGTGCGTGAAAGGGAAGAAAAAACAAAAACTCAGCTTCCAATTGTAGTATTTTCCAACTACTAATTGTCAAGTAATTAATATAATAATCTTTTGTTCTAATTGTATTTCTATTTATTTTTTCTTAATAAATCTAAGTTTAGATAGACACTGATTTGGCTAATTTAAAATGTCCCAATCTATTGTGCTTACAAGATATAATTTTTAAAATGATAATTATTGTTTGAGCTAATTTTTTGAACTAAAATAACAGTAAATAGCAGTATTATATAATCCAGCTTCTTATGAAAGTTGAGACTTCATTTTGAACTGACCTTTCAACAGAAGAAAAGCAATTTTTGAATTTGGTGCCACATCATTTGAGTAGGACTGTTCCTCCGCTAATTAATTTGCTGTTAATGCATTTAACCAAAATTAGGAAAGACTTTAATTAGACAATAATGCTCGCATATTATTACGATTCGAATTGTAGGTCTTGTTAATCAATAGCAAAAATAAAATTAATTACAGGATAAAAATGATTAACCGTTAAAAAGGCAAGGAATCAAAGGTTGGGTGGACTGACAAAATTATATTTTATCTTTTGGGCTTATGGACTTCAACGGCATAATCTTGATAGTTGAGATCCACAAATGATAATTATCTACTTTTCTTTTTCCTAATTGTTATAATGAAGTATAATATATAAATTATATACTTTTTTTTGTTTTTTCTCTGATCCACAAATGTTAATTATATAGTAGCAAAGGATATTATAGTACTAAATATGACAACCGTTACACTTACGGAGTCAAATTTTGGCCTCAATACTAATATTTATCATATTTCTGATCTTGATTGTGGAGATCCACAAACTAATATGTACTTTTTCCTTTGCTTTATGTTGTATGAGATTAAGTCAATTTTTGTTGTAGCTTTAAAGGCCTTCGTTATTTGCAAACTAATACATTACCAATGTCATGAATCATGATTTCTTTAACCAATAATTCATTTGATGATTTCCTTGTGTTGGACTCTAGAAGGGGATTTGTCATGTTACATTAGACTCTTATTTATTATGATTTCCTTGTGTTGGAGATTTATCCTGTTAAATTAGACTATAATTTATTGTATTAATGGTATATTATACCAACAGATTATAATTGCTCTAATATGTTATTTGTTGTAAATACTTCTTTATTAGCAAAAAAGAAAAATATATCAAACTTCTATAAGGTTTTGAAGCAATGATTAAACTTGTCTTTGTATGACTATCAAGACATACTTAAAGTAGGTTGTCTACGTCAAACTGTCTGTGACTCAGAATTTCAGCTATAATGGCTTGCTGGCTTTTTAATTCTGAATCGATAATGCAAGAGACATAACATTGAAGACGTGATCATATTGGATATGAATGATGACCCATCCCATCTGATTTTTGTTCTTTAAAATGTATGATGATTGAAGAAAAAATGTGAGTCAGCACATGGGATGCCTCACTGGCCACTGCCAGCAAATGGTGCATTGAGTTGGTCACTCATCAAATGAGGACAAGAAAGCACACACTATTCAGTATTCCATATCTAGTCTATTTGTAGCACACACGTTGTACATATTTTCTCACATGGTACATATTAGCGTTGCACATGGACACTGCTGCAATAGTTGATAATCACATCAGTTTGCTTCTTTTGTTTTGGAACATTGTCATATCCTTCAATGGCACAACAAAAATTCATGTATGGCATTGAAGGAGAGGAAGACCATATATATTATTTGTTCAGATTTTATATTTTTATTTTCTATTTTAAGAGCCCGAAAAGTTTGATTATGTCATCTAAAAACTTAACATGTTAGGAAAATCATATATTTACTTAGTTGACTCTTCAACAAGTATGTGATGAAGTATCACTCCCACGACAATGGTGCAGATGCGGAATGGATCTACTGTGGTACATTAAATAAAAAAACAAAATGACATGGGCTCTAAGGTCTAAATTTGTGCTTCTGTTGCATCCATATTTAATAGTATCCGTCAGTTTCAATGTCTCTCTTAAACAGCTTTAAAAAGAGTGATTGTTTTTACAACTTTTAAATTTAAATTTTTCAGAGGATATTTTAAGACTACAAATTTTTAAAAAAATATTTTGGTGTGGCCAACATATTTTTTAGTTTATAAATGAAAAATTCCTCTACTTTCTTAAATTTTATATAAAATCAGACAAGCAAGCCGAAACTAAGGGAATGGTTATTTGGTGATACAAGCAAGCCAAAACTAAGGGAATGGTTATTTGGTGATACTGTAGTATAATAGCAAAACATTGATTTAAACAGCAACTGTAGGTAACATGGAAATGCTGATACTCCTTGCCAATTACTAGTATATGAACTCTGAAATTCGATCAAGCTCGTAATTGGAGAATATAGTTGAAATACTAGATGTGAAATATATAAAGAAACATGAAGAATCAGTATTAAAGCTAGAAATCAAAAGATACAAAAGCATATTAATAGATGTTTAATTATAAGTCAAAGTACAACACTTATTTCATCATACAAAGCGCGAGTAGATAATAAAAACTGTAATACATATATATTCTAGAACTGAATTACGACCAGAACCATCCAAGAGGCTCTTCTCCTTCTTCATGGTGCTGCTCCTCAGCCGCCACAAAGACATTAGAGAAGTAGCCATGGCAGCTGCCATCATCACTACCATCATCTTCCTCTGATTGTAAACCATCCACAGGTGGAGTAATATTGCATCCTCCAGGCCCTGGATACTCCTCATGATCAGTGGGAAAATATGAGTCTCCACTGTCCACCAGCTGTGGACTATGCTCATCTACCACCGCGCTCCCACCACTGCCACTGCTCAGCCGGTCCTCAGCCTTCACCTTCACTTGAAGGGTTGTCATAGCATCAACCTCCAAGGCCTCAGTTTTTTCACTTTCCCCTGCTGCTCCAACCACTTTACCCTGCAACTTCTCCATCAATGAAACAACCTACATTTTTTCCCAATTAACAAAATTGTTTAATTAGCTTCTACATGTCGATAATTTGTATATAAGAACTTGCACACTATCGTGTCACTGAAAAGATAATTACATGTCACATTTTCAAATAGTGGAATTAGTAACCTCGAATACAAGTCAGCTTACCAGCTATACAATAAGTTTATTAATAAATTGAACCGTATATACCTACTACAAGGTATTATGAATTGTTAATTCAAAGAACGAAAGTTCAAAATAAAAGCAAACGAATAAATTAAAAGGTAGTACTGTTAACTGATATTGACAGATCCATTATGTATATTAGTAAGGTCTTGATCACTGCGCATATTTTAAAGCAAGTTTTCCCAATATATCAAAAGTATATTCGCTTTTTTGAATTGAAATCCAAGTAATTGAATAACATAGAAAGTGGGGTTAGAACAGATGCTACTTTATTTATTTGACTTGATGCAAGATGACTCGGCAGGACATTGACAGATATAATTTTCTTTTGTAGGTGGGGAAGAATACTGTATGTGAGGTTCCCCACTACTATAGTTTTGACGGCCAGGTGTTGCACAGAATACGACCTCAAATTAAAATTAAAATTGCTATCAATTACCAACCTCGCCGACAAAATTCGTCAACAAAAATATTCTATATAGAGGTTATCATCAGATCAGATTATTCTATGCATATATGTTCATATAGTAAATTGGCTATATCGTCACTGTAAACCAACTCTCAAATGTTACAAGAAAGTCATAATTATTTTCATCATTCAAGAGAACTATGACACAATCATTGATCAAATTGTTGCAAAGTCAGGTGGTATCAGTGATTTGTTAATTCTTCTTTACGGAGTATTGAAAGTTAGGGACAGATGCTGAGAAAGTCAGTGGTCTCGGACAAAAATCAAATGGAGGTTTTAAATTTAAAAAAATAAATTAATATATATTTTTATAAATTTTATTTTTTATCTTTGAGATACAAAATTATTTAAAATATTATAATTAATTTCATTATATAATTCTTTTCAATTAATCATCTAATCATACTCTAGATATGTCAACTTTATTCTAATAATTCGTTCTTCTTATATGATATAAATAATCTTTATTATAAATAGTATTTACTTATTATTTTTCTTGAAAAAATCTATAATCTATTATTACTAAAATAAAAATTCAGATCCTTCAAAATTTGAGGAGCTTAAGAGGTTTGCCTTTTTTCTAATACTAGTAATAAAAAACGCCAACAATCATCCAAGAAAACCACCTTTAAGAGGTCAGTACAAAATACAACAATTTTATAGAAAGATAAAATGATCAAGATATTATTATATGGTAATACCTCAGATTTGAGCATATCGTTATCTTTGCGAATAGAGTCAAAATCAGCGAGAAGAGAGTCATAAGAGGATTTGAGCTGATCATAATCCCTCTCGAGCTGCTTGGTCTTCCACCGGGCACGGCGGTTTTGGAACCATACAGCCACCTGCCTGGGCTGCAGCCCCAGCTTCTTGGCCAGCTGGGTCTTGCGTTCGGGCTCCAGCTTGTTCTCTGTCTCAAAGCTCTTCTCCAACAAGTGCACCTTCATTTACATACCCAACAACGCAGGACACGCACTTATTGCTCAGCAAGTAATCGAATCCACAAAATTATAAAACTTTTGCTTAAAGAAAACGCTAGTTGCTAAAAAGAAATTCTCTTCTTTCAGGGTTTAAAGATCGAATCATGAACACAATATTGTGGAGAATTTGATGCTATAGTGGTGAATATGTTCCAATATAATTAAAAACTTAAAACACTTTGGAGAGAATCTTCTTCTTTAATTACTTAATCATATTTTGGCTGGCTTATTAGCTAGCAGATACTTATCTATGTGAAAGAACTAAAAAATAAAGGAAATACTGTATATACGTTTGTGTAGATAAGAAAGACAAGGATGCTAACCTGCTCAGGAGTGAGACGGCGCTTCTTCTCCGGCGACTGCTCGTCATAATATTCCTCGTCATATAGATCCTCCGGCGAGCTAAAGAAGGGTCGCCTCTTCGAGGAGTCCTCCATCTTCATCATCGTCGATCTTGGCCCTGTAGTATTATAAGCCAAGCGTCAAAACAAAATACTCTTAAAAGAGTAAATATAAAGGACCACCCTTTAGAACTTACATGCAAAAAGGTTGTTACAATTTTTTGGACTGTACCACTATTTTCACAGAAAACTCATCGAACAATCAAAGCTATAGAAACCTCATCCTAACTGAATTGAATTTTGGCATCATAATCTGATCCGCCTGATTACGATGGGGATCAAATTATGAGGCCAAAGTTCTCTTCACTAAAATTTTATTTATATAACTCAAAGATAATCGAAAGTAATTTTCTACTTAAAGGTATCTTCACCCAAAAATTGTACTACTTATATATAATTAAAATAAATTTTTTATATATAAATTAAAATCTCGATTCCGCAATAGATAATTCCTCTCCATTACTTAACGTGAAATCATAAATCATCAATCCCATGTTACCTTTCCTACAAGTTAACCCCTTCGTTTCATTTTGTACATTTTTGTTGTAAATTTGAATAATGAAATTTAGATAATTCAAACATTTTAAATCAGATCAATACGAATTTCTTTCGACTTTCCAGTGATAGTGTCACTTAATTTGGAGTGATAAATATCGTTTAGTATCAATTCAAAAATTATGAGTTAATGTCAACAAAAAACATTCATGAGAGAATAAAAACAATAATGGTAATGTAAAGTAACTAGAATAGACAAATGATTAAACAGTACCTCGGAAAATAGGATCTCCGTTCCCAAGGAACAACATGTTGCCGTGACACGAGGACGGGTCGAAAAATATGTGCCCAGATCCCATATTTTCAATGATCTGGAAGATCGCCTATTTACACAGAAGATTATTTATATTTTTCCGGCGAAACAGAAAAGAGAGAAAAACTCCAGAACAGAGTTCTTATTTAGCATGGATTTGTATGAGAAAGAGAGTTGACTAAGTTTTAGAAGAGCATGAGCTTGTGGCGGAAGAAACTAGTACTCCACAGTAATCTAGCAGGACTTTCCAAAGGACAGATACAAAATCCCATCACGAAATCCACCTTACACAGCTTAGGGTTTTCCCGTTCCCAGAAAAAAAAAACGCTACAACAACTACTTCTTCAGATCGGAGGTTAGTTTTTTGACCTCCGAGCTGAAAAAAATTAAGAGTCTATAATTACTAAAAGTTTTAACGGCCGGTGACGGAGAGAATAGATTCCGGCGAGGGCGTATTATGTGGTTTTGTCTGTATATGTTTTGTTGTAAGTTTGTTTTGCGACTAAAGTTGATAGAGGTGAACGATGGGGAATTTATAGTGAATGGAGGGTATTTTCGGTAATGTCAAAATGAGGCAGGATATTAATGGGGTCGTCACTAACTTGCGCCGTGGATGTATACATTCTAGAAATATTCACTGATTGTTTAATGGGGAAAATTAGCATATGTGCCAGATCAGGGAAGAGAGTTTGTGTCCCCCAGAGGAGCCATTCTCCGCGGTCGGGTGTTTGTCGGAGGCTATGTCAGTGTTTCCTCTTTACCGTCCGATTCATTTTTCTCATGTGATCCCATATCATCATTATTTTACCAAATCAAGATTTAATACACATGAACATTCAAGTTGGAATTTTGTGAGTAATGAACTCTACGTTTAAAAAACATCAATGTGACAACTGACGTATGCGACGAAATATAAACCTGAAATGTTCCTAATTAACAATTGCACGAGGAAAGTGTCGTCCGAGTAAATATTCACATATTTTGAAGGTTCAAAAAATAGAAATAAGAGTGTTCAGATGTATATATGGGCATAATAAAAGCTCTAGTAATGAACTAGATAAAAGAAATGAAATTAAGATAATTCGAATAATGCACTTATACACTTATAGTAGGGAAGTGCAATAGCTGAGAGGTAGATTCTGATGGATTTTAGAAAAATATAAATACATTAAAAAAGTATTGAAAAGATATAATTAGATAGAATATAATTATAAGATCTGATTAGATAGTAGAATATGGAGATTGAAAGTTAGAGTAAAAAATAATTAATATTTAATCGAGAATTATTTAGCATCCCTAATCAATTTTTGCTATCATATTCTTTAATTATTTATATGATTGTTCTTGATTAAATTTTTGGCTACTTTACTTGAGTTAAGAGTTTATTGAAAAATGATTCTTAGATGTCATTGTTGAAATTATATTTGATTTGTTATTGACAATGCAAATATGCTGGTAGTATAACTTGTAAATAATAATTAGCTCAAAAAATTGATAAATTTTTATTTTATAACATAAAGATTTACTAATACGTAAACATGTCATTTTATTTTGATTTAGCTAATATTTATGTCTTCTAACTATACATATATACAACTAAATACTTAAATTTATATAAAATTAAATTTAAATTAAATAACATATTTAAATATATTATCTAACAAGTAACAACACCCAATTATTATTGAAAAAGCCAATAATTATCTTCAATAAAACTTCCTCTTTGATCCATCTTCAGAACATGAAAGAGGAAAAAATCATACGCTTAGAATTAAAAACAAACTAGTGGTAGCTAATGGGAGGTTTGTTAAAAGGATCGGTGAGTTTTTTCCTAGTGAAGGTTGCAACGCAGTCGTGCTGTAGTGCGTTACAGCTGATCAAAAACTATTGGCATATGTCTTGGTCTCCTCATATTCCAAACCACTACCTTTCTAACTCTCCTTTTCCTGGGGCCCGGCGAATCAAAAGCTCCTTTTCCGTTTCCCTTAGTGGGGAAATAAAGGTAGCATCATCAGGAATATTAATCACAAATTTTTATTTCTCCAATATCATTTTATAAAATACTTTTAAGGATTATTTGGCATGATGAAAAAGCGAAGTTGAGATAATTTTTTAATTCCTTAGTTTTGATGATAAAGATTGGATTAATTTATTTTAAAATTATTATAATAATAATAATAATATATTCAGTATAATCTCACAAGTGAAGTCAAGAGAGGATGTAATGTACGCAGACCTTATCGCTACCTCAGAGAAGTAGAGAGTCTGTTTCCTGTGAACCCTTGTCTCAAAAACCATAAGCAGAGAGAAACTAGATATTACCATGAAAGTATGACATGTGACTATGAATGACATGCAAAGGACGGTATATAAAAAAAAATAAACTAAACTAAAATAAAATAGCACACGCTATGACATGCACATGAAGGTATGAAAAAGAAGGCACACAATACGACACATACTGTAGACACACAAGTGTCCCTGCCCAAAGAAAAAAAATCTACTATACCCCGAAACCAATGAACACCTATTATTTTAAAATTATTAATTAGAGATTATTTAATTAGGAGTAAGTTATTTCAGGATTAGTTATCTTGAGATTAATCAACTCACTGTGTATATAGGATAACTAATCTCATCATTAAGATACAAATTATGAGATAAATAATTTTATGATTACCTAATACCTCTAATTAAATATAAGATAAAATAGTCTTGTATTTTATCATGAGATTATTATAATTATAATGATAACTAGTGTATTTTTGTAAATAAATAATTTATTCTTTGAAATTATGTATTAAATAGTATTTTGAACATCATAAACCAAATAAGGAGTAAAACTACTTTCAGCATAATTAGTATTATCATAATTTATCCCAATCTCGGATGGAGCCAAAGATTGACTATTTTTTGGCTTTGGAGTATGATGGATAAAGCAAAATAGCTCTTTAAAC
>JAOTQJ010000049.1:22856052-22882264 GCA_025642045.1 Solanum sejunctum | reverse complement strand
AGTATTATTCATGAATGTAATTAAAAAATATCTTAAATTCCTTATGTGAAATAAGAAGTAACGTGCATATCATTAGAAAGAATAAACATTATTGATTGGTTAAATGTTGAAAGTTTCTTGAGAGGACAAGAGAAAATTGGAATAATTGGTATATTTTGATAATTGAATATCTGAATTATGTTTTGATTTCGATCATGAAAAAGAGGCATCTTAAAATTTTTTAAATTATATATTTTTAAAATTAAAATAAATTGTGTATATAAAATTTACTTAATAATAATTTTATATTGATATTGAATCAAAATATAAACTTATTTTAGTTTATTTTATTTTTCTAGATAAATTTTTTTTAAAGTAATCAGCTTTTACAACTTAAATAACTTGAAGGGTATTTCAAATATTTTTAATTAAAAAAGTATTTAATAATAATTATGTGTCAAACAAATCAACAACTTTTTTCAGTTATAATACTTTTATCAAAACACATAACTGCTTATTTTTCAAATAAATCTTAACACTTTAAAAGGTATTTTTTTTTAAAAAAAAATTCAACTAAACCAAATGGACTAGTAGTTAAAAAAGAGCGTTTATGATTGATTATGCGTGGAGCCATCCTATGTTTAAAGGTTGTGTTCTAATCTCTTCTGATAAAAAAGATATTTTTTATATATAATTAAAAATATCTTCATTATTTATATATTAAATTTTAAATTTTTTATAATTAATTAATTTTTTTAAATTATATATTTTTTAAATTTTAAATTTTGACCACGCCACTGTAATGAAATTAACATTACTTGGAATAGTGGGGTCAAATAGTCAATAAGTCCAAAGTGGAAGTATGATATGGAACTTTCAAATGGAAGAAAAGAAAGGAAACCGTGTGGGAGACACGGTGGAGAATCTTAATTCATTATCAAGTTTCTTTTCTTCCTTGCAAAATATATTTCACTTTTCAAAAATTAAGCTTTATAAATTCTGATTAATGTCTAAAAATATATTTTCATAAAAATTATAATATAATATTTTTTAATATAGTTCTGGTATAAGATAAAATTAAATAGAAAATAATTTATTTTAAATTAAAAATTTAAATACAAAATATGACAACCAATATAA
The DNA here is from genome assembly GCA_025642045.1 of Solanum sejunctum. NCBI lineage: Eukaryota > Viridiplantae > Streptophyta > Magnoliopsida > Solanales > Solanaceae > Solanum > Solanum sejunctum. Next base: position 22,881,145 of record JAOTQJ010000049.1, on the reverse strand, counting down.
TAACGAAAAAATATAATTTCGTTACACCTATTTGATGTTTGATATTGTTGACGGGATCATGGACACATGGTATTTGGGCAAAAGCTGAGGCCCAGGGTGGAGGAAGTGACACGTGGTGGTGGGACATGTTCACATTCCCATGTTTCATCCAGTTGTCATTGTTGGACAGCTGTCCAAGAAATTCTAAAATACACTTAAGAAATCCTTTTCGGAGTATGAATATTTTTAATATATCAAAAAAAATACTTTTTTAATATTTGATTCTTATTATTAGTGGTTAATTCTCAAATCATTTTTCAAACTTTAAGAATAAATATCAATTGATCAAAATAGCATAGTCAAATAGTCATGTTAGTTAATTTTTACTAAATGACCGTGTCCAATCCAAATGAGACAAGTAAAAACCAAAACCAAAAGTAAAAATAAAAAGATATTTTATTAATTTACCACTTAAGATTATATTTTATTGAAACTTTACAATTTGTTTGCACTTAAAAAAAAAACTAATGATAAGGGAAAAATGAATTTTTTAATTAATTCTATAATCAACTTTACAATTTGTTTGCACTTAAAAAAGCCTAATTATAAGGGCAAAATGTTTTTTTTTAATTAACTCTATAATTTTTTACAACTATTTATGATAAGATGAAATTAGAACGAAACGAGTGAATTCACTAATAAAATTCATTTAATATTTATTATTGTTGTAAATTATGAAAGTTTGAACTTCATAACTAATGTTGAATGTTCCCATTGAGAGATGATTGACCTTCATGAATTAAATTTTTATGTTTAAATTGTAAATAACTGAACTAATACTTGAATCATTAGGTAGTTTGAAATTCTAACAAATTAAAGTATTAAGTTTCAGCACATTAGGTTATAATTCTCATGCAATATAATTAGTTTGTATTTAAATTAGAAATATTTTTACTTTGATAATATTTCCATCTTAAGAATAACGAATTCAAATTACATTTAGTGGAATTCAAAAGTTACATGTTTGACCATATAATTCATGCATCGTAAGATTCTATTTTGGGGGAAGTACTTCTTGTGAAGGACTTTTTCGATTCATATCAAGGCTTTAAATTCAAGATCTGTGCTAAAGAAGAAGCAACCTTATCCATTGTGCATGTCATACTCTTTGGAGGTAGATGAAATGTGATTTACTAGTATAAAGATTTGATCATTCAACAAAACTGTTGTATAAATAATAATTGTTATATACTTAATTATTACTTGTGTATTCTTTAGATATTTCACTTATATTTGATTCTTTTTCTTCTTTGGAAAAGTAGTCAATGCTCTTTTATCAGAGTATTTTTAGAGAATAAAAAGTTTATTCCAAAATTGACTGACATGAGATCAGTTAAACACGGAATACACGCTTTCTTTTTATATCAAAGTTTATATACTAAGAAAGTTTATATATCAAACTCAGCTTTAATTAATCAGCTTAGTTTCTAATCTTTTTTGCATGTCAAAACAAAACTTCCCCTCCTATACAACTTAAAAATGAGATAAAGGAAAATGGATTTTCACACATCCCAAGAAGATAACATGCACTCATTCTACTTATTAATTAAATATGTAAGAAGTACTTAGTTTTAAGAAGAGGTAGCTGTTCCATAAAGACTGAACATGCTCTAATTAATTTAGTTTCGTAACATCTAATCATTAATTTCTAATCTGCGTAAACAGTGGCGGGCATCTTGTTTTAATGGGAATCAAGGGGACAATACTATTAGTAGTAAGTATTTTATTATAGTTTCCCCATGCATATGCAAATTATTATGCATCCTAAAATAGTGAAGTTCTGTGATTTTAATATGATACCAAAAACTTTATTACATTAGTAGTGTAGAAAAGAAATAATTAGTAATTGTACATGAAACTAAATTGTTACTGCTGGCTTTTTGGGAATATACAAAAATACTTTCACGCAAAAAATGGTTAAGGGTCAAAGAACAACTTTACCTTAAAACGACAACACTCCATTACACGTTCCATTATCTTTTTGTTTTCAAATTTCAATTGATGTGACACTATTTTTTTAATTTTTCGTATAAAGTATTATTAGTAATTTTTTTCAATTTTTTTATTTTATTTTTACAAAAAAATATTTATATTAACATAAGTATTATTATGATATATTTAAGATTATGAGTTTTAAACGTTCATGTAGAGAGTATTAAATGTTATGAATTTATCTTAAACCTCGCTGTTTGGGTAGAATTCTTAGCTCAAATTCATAAACTTTAAAGCTTTGACTATATTTCTATTTATATTCACATAAATATTATGGTATATTAACTATTGCAAGTAAAAAAAAAATTTAGTAATTGAATTTCATATCAAATATTCAAAACTACAACACGAATGGTAATACTCTCAACCTTTAATTATATAATTGTGAATTGAGTCGTCAAAGGAGAAAAAAATATTAAAATTCATAATGGGTTAATAAAACAATCAAAATGATATTACACAACTAATTCGTGTATCTAATTTTTAAAATTTAAATTTTTTTAAAAAAATTCTATATTATCACTGAATATATATGTCGTAACCATTTTTTGTTTTTTTAAAAAGGAAGTGTGATGGAGTATAGTGCGGCTGATAGGAATAGATGTGGATGAGAGAGCTTAAGGCTTAAAAGACAACTTTAATGATATTTCTTATGTTAAAAAAGTAGTTACTTTAATTGCTTATATGTTAAGGTGAAGAGAATGTGGAGCACGAATTCATATGTGGGAGACACCTTTCGACCAAAGAATCTTTAGAATACATACCCATTTGTCGATTTGCGTGCCCACCTATGATATTTATAAATATTTTATTATAAAATGATAAATGGCACGAGTTCAAAGAAAAAGAATTCCAGCATTTAATCCAGAAAAAAAAGTAAGGTAAATACAGTAGCTTGGTGATCTATTAATCTTTTCTCACACTTTGGGTGGTCAATAGCTGATGGTGTACGATTAGCCTTTAGAAAAGCAGAAAGATGATATTGAGCATTTAGGATTCCGTCAGATCGTTCATATGAAAATATTATGATTATTATAATAATTTATATTTAGATAAAAAATTTATATCAAAAAAATACAATGTTGAATGTATAAATAGACATATTTTATCTTGAATGATACATTTTAAAGTCGTGCAGACCTAGATCGAAAGTAAAAGATACTTTTAGTGAGCTGAGATATTATAATTAAGTCGCATAAAATGGAAATTTTAGAAGCAAAGGTTGTGTAAACTCCGCGTACGAGCATATATAATTAATGAAGAATGCTCTACATATTCTCTATATCTACTACGGATATTATTATTGTTATTAGTTGGAATAATTTTTAATGAAAACGAGAAGATATAATAAAGGTGATGGAAGAAGAGAACTAAAGCCATGCACGTATTCTCTTGTAAGACATGGGAGTTGGAGAGGTAGAATAGGAACCCTATTCTTTTGGTATATGTCATATAATATTTTATTATGCATTGATGTATTGGTTTTTGGAGCTACGTGTTTAGTTCCCTAATGTCTCATTGCCTTTTAACTGTATCGTGTCAGAATTAACCGATGGTTTAAAAAAAAGTTTTAACTTGTCAGGTTGGTTGAATACCATATAATCAATTTGTTCTCTAGCAAGGTCAGCTAAACCTTTGTCCAGTTGTTCAACTTTTTTATTCGCTCCAAATTCGCTATATATTTGACATGACTTTGGCTCGAAAAATCAATGAGCAGATCCATTTTTTTGGCTCTGATTTTTGCTTCACTTACCACCTAAGCTGCGCAGGAAAGGCCCAAAGCCAATTCCACGGCAGTAACTTTAACTGTCCTAAAGTAGCGAAATTCCTTGTCGCATAAGTAGCGACCTGCACGAATGGTGTAACAACTGCCCGGTATCTCCGACATGGACCCGGTGAAATTGAATTCTCCAAAAGACGATTACTTTTATTGGCTCGAGCAAGGGGAAAGAGTCCAAGGAATAGGACAAGTTTTTTTGTATTCCATGATAATGTTCCTTTGAAATCAAAGAATATTGAAATATTATTGGGCATTTGATAATTAGTAACCAACATAATATAGGTAGAATTCATATTTAAACTTTATGATAATTTTAATATTTATACGTATTTAGTAGGTTTTCTAACGCATAAACTAGTACTATATAAATTAAGTCACCTGAAACCATGCATAGATCATATTGTAAATCTGCTGGGGTGTTCAGGAAGGGGAGGATTTGGTAATTGTCATTTAATTTAATGAGTTATTTGAATTTTTATGAAGGAAGTTTTAGTTATCTTCAACTAAAAATCATTATAGAAAATCAGATTCGACCTTTTTCAGCTTTATCGAAATTTATTTTACAGCATACGTGTTACTTAGTAGTAGAAGATATTATGAATTGATCATAGGATAAGAAGAGGTCCCTTCGCTTATTTTTAGTATGATGAAACACAAATTTAGATGAACATCTAATCAGATGTTGTGACATTCCATTTGCAAACGTAGTTATTATTATCGAACTTATACCTATTCTGACATAAGTTGTTTAGAAAATGAAGTCATGCCCCAATATAATTTTTGGGATATTATTGTACAAAAATATAAATTTATGTGCCACAAAAGAAGTTATCTATTATGAGGAACATAAATTAAAGACTAACACAAAGTAGAGGCCAAAAATGTAAATGAACAACGGACTTAAGTATATGGAGTCTAGTTAATTGGGCTAGTAACTTCCTACTGAGATCCAAGTCAAATAAGTTTACCCCAGTTTTTAGCAAGAACACCATTGGGCTATCAATAGGTGAGAATCTCCAGTTGGGCCGATGACTTTACAGAGCCCAAATAACTTTTTTAATTTTCTTTTTTTTTTAAGTTCTTTAACTCAAATCCCCTTTTCAGATCATCATTTGAAAAGATTGTGTAATATAAGCGAAAGCTACACAAAATAGACACAACTCTGAAATTATTTAATAAAAATGAATCCAACTCAAATTATTACTCACTTATCTCAATTTCTTATTTCTTTTTTCGCACATGACGTCAATATTACTATTTATTTATTTTGTCGGTATATTGATGATATAGCAATTTCATATAGGATCAAACTTAATTCGTTGTGATTCTCTTAAGATATTGATACCCCATCGATTTCATACAGGACTGAACTCTTTTTTCAAAAAATAAAAATAAAACAATTAAGAGAATGTACACTCTAATACTATCAGGAGTAAAATAAATATTATTCACAAAATCACTGCTTCTTCCTCTTTGATACTGTCAAAGCGTATCTTTGATGGTATCAAATAGTTTCACTGAAATATTTTTTTTTTAATATCATTAAAGTATATGTATATTTTCATGACATCAAATGCATGAAAATGGTTAAAAATGAAGGATATAAAAATAAGAGAGTAACTGCTTGTAAATAATTTTTCCTTCAAATTACAAAGTGTTATTTTTCCTAAATCTAACCCTTCAAAGTTTACTCTTCCGAATAACATAGAACTTGGGTCTAATGATTGCTACACACACACACACACACACACACACACAATTAAATAAATAAATAATAATAATAATAATAAATAATTCATATAATGTTTGCAATAATTTTTCCCAAAACAATTTCTTTTGTTCTCCAACAATTCAGTGTAGTATAAACCATTACTAGTTTACACACTATTTAGAATTTGACTTAGACATCTTACCAAGTAGTTGTTTTGCATTTTTCACTTCTCACATGACATATCATGATGCTAAGCATTCTTCTACCCATCTCAATTAATACTTATCTTGCAAATTCAACTCTCATAAAATTTAGTTAGATTAAATATAAATAATATTAAATTATTTTTTATTTATATACCGAATTAAAAAAAAATAACCTTTTTATTTTCTTAGAAAATATTTTCTTAGTACTGAACACGCAGTAAAAGGCAAATAAGAATTTTATTATTATTGTTGTTGGCTGTGATTTAAGCATTTAAATCTTGTTTGTGATGAAGTTAAAGAGTCACCATTTTCATCAAGTGTATTCATACTTTTAGAACATGGGTCGGTGAATTTTGTATCAAGAGTGGTCAACAATTGATATATATCAAAATATTTATATTTAACTTGTATATTCAAAAAAATATTTCACCAAATAGATTTTATCTGATCATTTTTGGGTGAATATAACTCTGCCTAGAGCGAAAGTATATGATCGAAGCAAAGAGAAATTGTACGGAATTACGGATCATCATGAATAACTTTTTCTCTCTCAAACTTCGCCTATATTTTTATACGTCTATGGACTTATATGAGTTTATTTCAATTAGGGCCATAAAATAAATCACAATTATTTCATTTTCGGTCCTTCAAGTATCTTATAAGTTTCAATATGTCACTGTAGTTTTTTTTTAATTATTCCTAATCACCCTAAATACACAGGTGAAGAGTCAACAGTTTAACAGTAATTAATTTCTTGGATATATTACTGGTACTTGGGAATTAATTGTTACAGCAAGAATAAAACACATTAATTTGTCTAAAACTATAAGCAGAAGCTTTAATTAAGATAAATGGTTAGTCTTCAAAGAAATGCTCACACGTCTTTAAGTAGCCTTTAATATGGATATGGTTGCAGAGTTGGGATGTGGATAATTGAGGATTGTTGAGACACAAAGTTCTATATTGGTAGTTAATGGGATGGGTGGTCTCATTATAAGGTTTAGGCAATCTTTCTCCCTTTGAGCTAGTTTTTGGGTGTGAGTTTGGCCTAAGACCTTCTTCAACATGGTATCAGAGCAGGACCGTTTCACCCAATGTTGGGTTCCCAAAAATTGTCCACGTCCAGTATCACCTAATGTTGGGCTCCGAAAAATTATCCACGTGTACCAGATGCTAAGCACTGGGCGTGAGGGGAGTGTTGAGACACAAAGTCCCACATTGGTGGTTAATGAGATGAGTGGTCTCCTTATAAGGTTTAGGCAATCCAATCACCCAATGTTAGGCCCCGAAAAATTATTCACGTACCAGATGCTAAACACTGGGCGTGAGGGGGGTGTTGAGACAAAAAGTCCCACATTGATGATTAATGAGATAGGTGGTCTTCTTATAAGATTTAGACAATCCTCCTTTCTGGTCTTCTTATAAGGTTTAGGCAATTCTCCTCCCTTTGAGCTAGAATTATTAAGTTTAAGATATAATTATGATAGTTATTTTTGTGTGCGTGTGGATAAGAATCTATTCTTGTGAGAATTGTCACATCTATTAGAAGAATTTAATTTTGTTTGGCGCTTGCACTTTTCAAGTTCAAATTAAAATTGTTTGATGGATGTAATTATTGTAACATGGATATATTGAACAAACTTAAGACTATAAATATATATCTGGTCCGATATATATGAGTTATATAAATATTTAATATGCTAATAGGAATACTATATTTCATCAAATAAATGGCCACAAATATATAAAATTCATAATACCCTTCTTTTAAATTTTACATTGTTTTTTCACTTCTTCTTTCAAAGCAAAATTAACTTTTCTCTATTTCCTAAACATTTGACTTATTAAAATAAATTTTTTTAGATATCAAGAAAGACGATAAGTCTTTTGTGTATTTTGTTTTTGTATCATATATGTGTTTATTTTTTATTAAAAGAATATATAATTTGTCTTTTTCTAAAATGAATATGTTTTACTTATTCCAAAAAAATTATATACTTTAGTTTTAAATTATTTTTATAATTTTATATTTCATATTATTTTTTTACTATATAATATAAATTATGTTTTGAATGTATAAATATCCCCTTTACAATATACAATATAAGTTGTATTGTACTAATTTTTTATTACTGTACAATATAAATTTCTCAATTGAATGAGATAATTAAATTTTATGTTAATATTAACTACAAATGAATATTTTATCAATTTTAAAATTTTATTTAATAATTTAATGGTACAAATTAGTAAAATATAGTAGTAACTAAGCATGAATTTAGGAATTTGTAATTATTTTTTATTAAAATATAATCAAATAAATGAAATTATATCTAGTTCTTCAATATTAGTCCACGTCTATAATAATAGAAGTTTTTCTAAGAGAAAAATGATGTAAGTTTAAAAAATAGATATTTTAAAATAAAAAAAATTAATTGTTAGTGAGACATTTATAATTATACTTTGAAAGTTTGTATAACACATTAATTTTAATATGTTATGATTATCTCAAATATGGACTAACATATATAGAGATTGATTAAAATTATTTCACTTATTGTAATCATTAATAATATATTTTTTATTAACATTAATATTAATTTAATTTTGATTATAACTTTATTCGAGTTACTGGCATTAATGGGTTATAAAACTTATTGAATTATTCAAAAATTTAAGTGCTAACCTAAAATAGTATATTCAAAGATGAAAAAAATCATGATACAATTAAAAGTTATTTTTAAATTAAGTTAAAATATATATTTTATATATATAAAGTTTGTTTGGATTTGACTCATTTTCTAATTAAATTCAAATCACAAGAATTATTTGATTAGATGTCATATTAACAATAAATATAGTTATCAAATTGATGTAGCATATGAGTGCAAGACTATAACATTATGGATTTTATAGTATAATAATGTCTATCATGTTTAAAGTGTTTTGAGTTTTACTTGGTGTTATTAAGCTATTTTTAAAAATTTTAAAATAGAGTTTAATATTATTCAAATATAGTAATTAATAGAATTATTTAATTAGTTTTACTTGCAGTTATTAAACTATTTTAAAATTTTAAAAATATAATTTAATATTATTCAAATATAGTAATTAATACAATTATTTAATTAAAGAACATATTAATAACAAATATAAGTTATGATTCACAAGTTGTCAAATTGACATAACATTTATTGCGAAATTAAAACAATGTGATTTTTATAAGATGTCAATATCTAACATATTGAAAGTGTGTTGAGTTTTAACTGTTGTTATAAAAATATAATCAAAATATATTATTATTTTAAAATATATAGTTAACTTTATTTAAATATAATTTTAATAAGATTGCTTAATTAGAGGTAATATAAATAACAAATTTAAGTAATTATTCATAAATTATCAAATTAATGTAATATAGACCTGCAAAACTATAACATCAATGTGTGACTCTCTTGGATTAGTGTTAATTAAGATTGACAAATGTGAACTGTATATTTTTATAGTAGGCTGATGTCTGTCGTGTCTTGACTATTTTGAGTTTGATTGTAATTTTCAAAAAAATAAATATAATTTTAAATATATTAATATAATAATTAATAAAATCACTTAATTAAAGAACATATTAACAACAAATATAAGTAATGGTTCACAAAGTTATCAAATTGGTATAACATATGGGTGAGAGACAATAATATTTGGGCATGACTTCTATAAAGTTGTAGTTCACTAAGATCAACACATGTGAACTATATAATTTTTATGATTTACATAATGTGTCGATGTTTACCATGTCTAACATGTTTTGAATTTTGACTGTCACTATTATTTAAAATATATTTTTAAAAAATTATTTAAATGTATAGTTTGAATTACTTAAACACAATTATTAATAACATTACTAATTTAAAGAGCATATTAATAATAAATATAAGTAATAATTCAAAACTATCAAATTGACGTAGTATACGTGCACAAGACAATCTTATTAATGTGTGGCCTTCCTGGATTGATTTTAATTAGGATAGACACATATTAACAAAATATTTGTAATTCTTACTATATCGTTGTTTATCATGTCTAAAGACTAGTATTTGACAATCATGTACCATTATAAATAATAATTAGTTATTTAAGATACATATTATTTTTTTAAAAAAATAATTAACAAATAAATATACATTTGTATTGTATATTATAAAATTAATTGATACACATTATATAAAAAATTAATTTTATATTTTTGATTAAGTATAAAAATTTGAAGTACATATTTCTAAGAATGATCCTGAAATACATGTTTGAAAAAAATATTAATATCATTAATATAATATTATATGTCATTTTAAAAAAAAATTACAATGGGTGTGTTGTTATTGTAATGCTATAATTATGAAAATATTGGACAAAATAAATTCTGTTAATTCTAATCGAAAAATGAATGACATGCAATGCGAAATAACAAGATAATAAATTGAAATGAAATATAATCTAGTTTTTCTTATATAAAGAAAGACATAATACTCTTATGTCAATTTCCAACGTAACATAAAATATGTTACCTCATAACTTATTTAAAATATTCTTTTTTTAAGATGAGTTGATAACCTTGTTTAACAATAAATTTCTATTCAATTTTAACAACTAAAATAGCACTGAAATTATACTAAATCAAGAAAATAAAAATAAAATAAATTTATGAGCAATTAAATAAAATTTCACAAAGTAAAAAACTAGAAAATGAGAAGCTAAATAATATAAAAATATAACAACAAGTTTTAAAATTTAAAATAATTGAATGAACTAAAATGAGTAAATGAAAATTAAAATGATCAATATCCGTCCTCTAAATAAATAAAAAAAGTAAATGAAATACTTATGTGTCATTTATTTATTTTTGTTGTAAAAATAATGAAAAAGGTTGAACTTTAGTTTCTTTTTTCTAACTTTTTTCTGTTATATTAATTTAAAATTAAAATAAAAGTAAGCAAAAGAAGTATCATAACTTGATGTATGAATTTTTCAAATTATCTAAAATTATGTGTATTTAATTATATAATTTAATATTATTTAAATAATATAATTTAAAAGATTACTTTATTAATTGTCCTTTTTTATAAAAAAATATAAGTAATGATTCATAATTTATCAAATTGTTGTAACATAGGAATAAGACTTGTACATGCAATAATATAAATATCTGACTTTCTTTGGTCCAACATATATGAACTATATGCATGATTTTTATAATTGTAGACATTTATCAGGCCTAACGTATTTTGAGTTATCATTATCACAATATTTTATAAATTATGTTTAAAAAATATTTAATCATATAGTTTATTCCCAAAAATAAAAAATAAAAAATAAACATATTATAAACTTCATTTGGCAATAACTTGATTTATAGCAAATATGTTATACACCTCAAGCAAACTCTTAACAAATTAATCAAGAAAAAGTATATACACATATTTATATACCTTTATAGTAAATTATCAACCAAATGTGTTATACATATATTCATTTTCAAGAAAAGAAATATATGAACTTTAAGTTTGTTTTCAATTTATGACTATGAAATCACCAAATAATTAATCATTACTTATTTTTAATGTTTTGAAAGAATATAAATAAAAAATATTTTTAATTTTTAAATCAAAGGACAAAAATATCCAAAATAAAGCTAGTTTATAGTGTTAACAAATTGTTTTGGCACTGTGACCAAAATTTGGGCCAAATTTTATGGCCATTTAACATTATCCTTTATCTTTTTATTATTATAAAATTGACTTGCATGCCAGGGTAAGTAGTTGGTGTAATTTAACCAATTGGAATTAGGAAGGGATTATTTGCAAATAAGTGGGAAATACGCAATTACCCAACTTATCGTAACTAACTAAATCGTTCTTTTGGCGTGATAGTCTGTTGAAAATAAAATGCATTTTTATGTAACAATAGTAGTAATAATAATAATAATAATAACAAAAATACTGTAAATATAATTTAACTTCTTATAACAGATTAGTCATTGTTCTTATCAAGTAATCGCTTGATGCTAATTCAATAATCTTTAATTATTGATTAGTTCTATGAATTAATACTTTTTAGTTTTATGTATTTATTTTAACTTAATCAACTAATTCCTCCGTTTCAAATTAATTAAATTTTTAAGATTTTTTTGAAGGTTCAATATAATTGAATATTTCAAAGTTCAAGATGAATGTTTGAAACTTTTTTTATATTTGTCCTTTTATTTATTGAACTTTTATATTTTCTAGGAAAATAAATTACACTATATATTTATGATTTTACAAAAGGACAATAGTGGAAAATATAATGTAAAGTTTATCTTTAAATATTTTTCTTAATATGTGTGCATTACCTTATAAATTTAATTAATATAGGATAGAGGAGTATCGTATAAAAAAGTAAACCTCTTCCATAAAGGATAGGGATTAAAACTAGATTTGGATAAATTTTCAATAGTTGCAGATGAAAAAAGAAAGAAGAATCCAAATTAGATTAAAATCTGGGTTAGTTGCGACACAGTCCGACTAAAACTCTATTAACTATTAATATCTATATAAACACGCCCCTTCTTCCCTCCTCACATTACTCACACTTTTCTTCTCTGAATCCTGAATTCATCTGTTTGTTCGTTCGTTCAACTTTTTTCTCAAAGATGATGACTGCAGATCATATTCGTTTTGTCGTCGGCATTATCGGTATGCTTTTCAATCCTCTTTTCTATTTTTTTTTTCATGCTGCAATTTAGGATTTCGATGTTACGAATGTTTATAGTTTTAGTTGATTGAAATCTATGAATCACTTTTCCGATTGTTGTTCTCTGTTACCAAATCTATTAGGACTAGTGAATCAATTGAATGCTTATGATTCGATCTTGTTGAATTTGTTCTAATGAACGGTGGTTTTCTGCTTTTTTGATCAATCGATTTGTCTGAACTACTGTTCCTCTGCTCTTTGTTCTGCTATTTAATCAGGGTTCTCAAGGACTCATGCATGGCTGCATTATAAATTCTACTAATCTGAATGAATTAGGCATAGGACGTATGGAATTAAACTATCTGTCGACATGCATGTGTACATGTTTGCTATATACATGCTTGATTATGCAAACGGTTTCTCTAACGTTCGATTTCTTCTTCTTTTGCAGGCAATGTCTTATCGTTCTTTCTCTTTGCTTCGCCAATGTAATATATCTTCTCCCTATGTATTTGCTTAATAGTAGTTTGATTAATCTCATGTGTAGTCACTTAATCCATCTTTTCTAGATTGTACAGAGATTTAATTTAACATCAATCAAATTCGGCATCTACATGGAAAAATAAAAAATTAAGTATACTCTGTTATCATATATGCTGAATTTGATTTCTGTGATTCAGGCCAACATTTTATCGAATCGTCAAAAACAAATCGGTAGAGGAGTTCCACCCGTATCCATACCTAGCATCTGTAATGAACTGTATGATGTGGATTTTCTACGGCATGCCTTTCGTTCATCCACACAGCGTACTTGTGGTTACCATCAACAGCGTTGGTCTCTTCTTGCAGCTTTGTTATCTTTCCATATTTTTCTTCTACACCGGCAAAAGATATCGGGTAACTATTTGAGATCACTTTTATGCTCTTACGTATGCAGTATTATATTCCTCCTTGATTATGGTTTCCTGACACTTTGTGTTTTCAATCTCAGCTACAAATAGTTGGCATACTTTTGGGGGAAATCGTGGGGCTGGCCGCGGTGGTAGCTGGAACCATGTTAGGCTTGCACACTTACACAAGTAGAACTACAGTCGTGGGAATTCTTGCTACCATCTTCGGAATTTGTATGTATGGAGCCCCTTTATCAATCATGGTATGTACCAAGGCCAAATTCTGGCGTAGATCAATTTCAAATATCAAACTTACAGTAGTTTTCTTTTGTAGTCTGGCTAATTTTTCTGGTTTTCCTGAAAACAGGTTCAGGTAATCAAAACAAAGAGCGCTGAATTCTTGCCAAAGATGCTTTCCATAGCATGCTTCCTTAATGGAATCTGCTGGGCCATCTATGCTCTCCTCAAGTTTGATCCCTACATCTTGGTGAGTAGTTCTTTCTTAAATTATTTGAAGTACAGTACTTGTTTCTGTAATAGGAATAAATTCGTATATAATTGACCTGTAATCCTCTGATATCGTGTAGACTGGAAACGGACTTGGAGCACTATTAGCTTTCATTCAGCTGTTATTGATCTTCATTTACCGCAATCCGCCGCCCAAAAATGACGAGAAGCCGTCTAAAGTGGAGCTTCAAAACGTCGTCTGATTTCTTCCAACTCTCCACACAAGACTATGATCGCCTAGGGTTCTGTTTCTATTATCCCCTCCAGGAGAATACCAAGTTCTGCGGCAATTGATTTAGTCATTTAATTTTCAACAATTTTTTAGAAAAAAGTTAAATAGATTCTTTAACTCAGTTATAATAGAGTTCTTTTTTCTTTTATCTTTTTGTTTAATTGCATAAAATATATAGTTTCTAACAGAACTCAAAATTTAATTAATTTGATCTTCTACTATTATTACAATAGTTATGGCGAATATGTAACAAATTGAATAATGAGATCTCTCTAGCTTGGGCATAAATATCCGTAACCCATATCTACTTCTCTTATTAAAAACTGGGATTTACAGTAAAGGATTTTTTTACCATGGGGGCTCAACAGCGTGTATAATCTCTATAAAAATAAATTGGTCCCATACTTTGAAGTGTAAAAGCCTAAAGGGCGCAAAGTTGTGTGTTTAACGTCCCGGCCCAATTTAGCGATAAAAGCCCAGAATATATTAAACGTAGGCGTATCGCTAATATCCAATTGAAGTGGACGCTCAATTATCTTATCCGGAGCAAGAGGTTGACCTGAGTCTCTGGTATTCCAATTTTATCCTTATCCCTTTCCACTCTCCTCATCCTGTCCATTACACCGATTTTCAATCTCATTTTATTCATAATAGCAGTGACTTTTTGTCAATATTTTACTCTCCAAGCCCTAAATGTCTTGTTGTTAACTGTGTAAATTCATCAATGGCAGCTTCTATTTCCTGCCACTATTTTTCTTCCCCATTAACAACTTCTACCAAACCTAAGCTCAATTACACCCATTTTGCACCTACTCTTAATAAAGGATCGATCCGCCATTTTGTTCCACTATGTTCTTCACAACGTTCGCGTGCTTCTGAATGCCAAGAGAAAGAGGCAAGTTGTTTTCCTCATTGCATTTCCTTCCTTTTTATGCTTTTTAAAAATCTTTTTTTTTTTAAAAGAAATTGGTGGAAATGACTTGTAATTTGTTCAAAATCAAAATGAGAAATCGAGAGTAAATAATATGTTGTTGAGGGGACTTGGCATTTTTATAAAGCTAACAATTGTTGCTAAAGTTACCGAGTGCATGTTCTGCGAACTTATATAATGATGATCTTTCCTGAATCTGCAGAAAGATTGGTTCTTGTCATTGAAGAATTGTGCAGCTGCAGTTGCATTGTCAGTTAGTTTGATAAGTGGACTACCTGGATCGCAATGGTTGGGTCCTGCTCATGCGAGCACCCCCGCATTGCCAGATGTCTCGGTATTGATCTCAGGGCCACCAATTAAGGATCCAGGGGCGTTATTGAGATATGCATTGCCTATAGACAACAAGGCAATAAGAGAAGTCCAGAAACCCCTTGAAGATATTACTGATAGTCTCAAGATTGCTGGTGTCAAGGCGCTTGACTCTGTTGAAAGAGTAAGATGCCATTTGCTTAGTTGCTCATCATTTATTGGCTTGAATATGCTCCTGGTGTAGTTTTTCTAGATTTGTAATGGTGAAGCGTATTTTAATGTGTAGAATACAAGACAAGCATCTCGAGCTCTCAAGGAAGGGAAAACCTTGATTGTTTCAGGACTAGCTAAGTCAAAGGCTGACCATGCCATTGAATTGCTAGACAAACTAGAAGCTGGATTAGGTGAGCTTCAACAAATTGTTGAAGACAGGAATCGAGATGCTGTTGCACCTAAACAGAAAGAATTGCTTAACTATGTTGGAGGGTAAGTATAGCTAGCTTAGTCTACTTATAAAAAATTATTACTAGCTTAGTCTGCCTTGTTCTTTTGATGCACATTATCATGCACCCTGCGAGTTGTAAAGAGGAATGAGGTGTCGGGGCATTAATTTCTGTTTGATGCTGCATCAGTATGATGCTTGACTAATGCTTCTAAATTTAACTTGAGACTGAAAACAGACCAATCATGCACAGACTTGGCCAAAAGTGTCTGTTCTTCGGCCCTGAATATGCATAGGGTAGCTTGTTTAGGCAAAGTCAATATCCATATACTGTTTTGTATTTTCTGTGGTGAGTTAGTGGAATATTCTAAAAGAAGCGTGTCAAAACTTTTGTCCAAAATAACATTTTCTTCAGAAACTTTGCGTTAGTATTATTTGTGCCACGGAAGCGCTGAGGTGTCATTGGCGGGATGCATGTTAAAGTAGGCTACTTTTTCCAGTTTGAATACCGGAATAAGAATCTTTGTTGGTTATGGACCATTTCTAGGAATAGAAAGCGAGGAGGGAGGAAAACTTTTAAAAATGGTGAATTTCCAAAATTATGCCTTTCTCATTTAGACCCCTTGTCATTGACTGCAGCTGAGATCTTCCTGGGGCATTCGATTTCTGCAGTGTTGAAGAGGATATGGTGGATGGATTCCCATATGAAGTACCTGAAGAATATCAAAATATGCCTCTACTGAAAGGAAGAGCAACTGTGGATATGAAGGTCAAAGTTAAAGACAATCCCAACCTTGAGGAATGCGTATTTCGTATTGTTCTTGATGGCTACAATGCTCCAGTTACTTCTGGAAATTTTGTAGACTTAGTGGAGAGGCATTTCTACGATGGAATGGAAATTCAAAGAGGTAAGCTTATGATTTTGGCGCTGTTCTTGCAAACCAATGGACAAATAAAGGTGCCTATGCATCAAACAAGGAATTTTCTCTTTGTAGTTTCTGGTCTTTATATCTTCTTGAAACTCATTATTGTGGATATTTTGCAGCGGATGGGTTTGTGGTCCAAACAGGAGATCCTGAAGGTCCAGCCGAGGGTTTTATTGATCCCAGTACTGAGAAAACCCGGACAATACCTCTAGAGATTATGGTGGTTGGTGAAAAAGCACCATTTTATGGAGAAACTTTAGAAGTAAGTCCATGTAGTTGTGTTTGCTGCCTCTAAATTTCACTTCTTAGTGTTTTACCCCTGAACACTTACTACTTCTCTCCAATTGCTCAGTGAAGTTACAATAAACATTATAAGAGTAGATGTTGTCAGCCAGGCTATCATCATATGGAATATACACAGTTGGTCTTAGAAATTACCGCAGACCTGTTATTGTGGAGAGAAAGGTCACTTGCCCCAGCAGTTGGGTCATTGGCGTGCCTGCTGTTGCATAGATTTCTCTCCTCCCATCATCCATAGAGTAGGACTCTGTTTTGAGAAATGGATTTATATAGCCTCATTCCCTACTTGCAAGCACCATCACAGATTCACAGCCTTTAAACAATAACATTCTCCATTGTAGTAAACCAGCCAAAATGCCTCTGATACACTCGACAAAGATTTCATGTTCACCTGATCATGTTTGCCTTTTATCATGATATTTCTTCCCTTTTGTCTTTATTTTCCTACTTATTCATTCTGTATGTAATACAGCTCTGGCGTAATTTCTACAGGAACTTGGTTTATACAAGGCTCAAACAAGACTCCCTTTCAATGCTTTTGGAACAATGGCCATGGCTAGAGAAGTGAGATGCCTTGACCTTTGATGTTGCATCTACTTATTCATGTAACTTTATTTGATGACCTTTATCTTTGTCAAAACTCATCAGATTATGGATGCTTACAGGAATTTGAGAATAACTCTGCCTCAAGCCAGGTCTTTTGGCTGTTGAAGGAAAGTGAGCTGACTCCTAGCAACGCCAATATCTTGGATGGTCGATATGCTGTGTTTGGTTATGTGACAGAAAATGAAGACTTTTTGGCAGATCTGAAGGTTGGAGATGTGATAGAATCAATACAAGTTGTATCTGGCCTCGATAATCTTGTGAATCCAAGCTACAAGATTGCTGGTTAGAAGATGGATGTTTAAGTGAGGAATAATAGGAATTAAGACCTGCATTGGGTTGTTGACAAAACTCTCTGAGGAGCATAATAATTACCTTCATATTATTTTCAGCAATTTCAGTTACTTGCTTTTTGAAATTTCATCCTGAGATTTGGACTGAAGGTATAAACTGAATCCCCAGAATTTACCTTCCACTCAATTCAAGAACAAAATGAGGAGCAATATATCTGTTTATTTATTCTCCATCCCTCTAAATTCATAATTTGAACTAATATTTCCCTTGTTATTGCCCAATTGTTTTATAAGACCAAGAACCCAATGACAAAACTTGCCTTCGTTCCCTGTTTATATCAAAACAATCAATGCAAGACATGTTTTGTGCGGACACATTTATCAATAAACGGAGTCCATGTTCAGTTGCATCAAAATGCAGCTGAAATTAAATTTGTCCTATGTGCACAAGAGCCTCCGGAGGATAGAACTGTTGCTCTTTCCTTCAAAAACTAAACGCATAAACGGAAGAATCCTCTTAGCATATATCCACCAACCACCGAGTAGAAAGAGAAGGTATTATGGAAGGGATGAGCTTTAGCAATTTTCACAAGTCAGTTCAAAATCCATTTTTCAAGCAACGCTCGGATATAAAAAATTGTTGAGTGTACTGGGAGGATATTATCATACCCAGTAAATGGTAGCAACTTAATACAAAAATTCTAGCACAACTCTCGAGATCCCTTTCACATGTCATTTAAAGACTTCTATACAAATGGGCTATAATATGTTGCTTGAGATATACTATAACCAAACATATCTACTGTAGGATATATTTTGTAGGGATGACGGGGGGAAATATCATATACGGCGTTTTTTCTTCTCTGGTGTTGCATGAACCTGTGCTTTTATTCCATAAGTCTTTAACTGGAAATTTTCAAATGCTTCAGCAATAGTTTCCACCTGAAAATTTGAGCAGAGTACAAGGAAACTGAGATCAAACTTTAATGGAGAGGAATGCAAATGCAAAAAATAAATGTAGTCTCTGTCTGGACAGACCAGGTGAGGCTTTTTGGAGTACACTCTCACAATCATATCTTGATATGATGATGGCAGCAAGTGGCTGATGCGGTCATCAGGTATAGAGAACTTCTCATCACTTTCATAATCCTGAATTTCAATCAAATTATTAAGAGTGAGGGCAGGAAAGATGAAACGCAGACAAGAAAAGTAATAGAATAGATTTTGATGCTCAAACGTATAGAAGGCATAGTCTGTACCTTGAAAAAGTGGATACTGGCAGAGGCAACAAGTCCAGCCAGCATAAAAAGAAAAATAAATTGAAAGGCTCAGAATGATAATCAAAATAGAGGAGAGGGAGAGAGAAATAATGTGCAAGTGCAAGAACTGTATAAGTTAACCCATTTTGACAAACCTTTCAAGCGGATTATGCCTCCCGCGACTCAGATCTATCCTGACATTGCTCACAGCAACATCCTCTTCATTAAGTATCTCACTGCTACTTTTCTGAAAGATAATAATTATTACCATAGAACTACTAAAGACTCCCAAAAACAGAGACTACTGTACGTTAGCTACCTGCGAACAGACAATATCACGTGCCGTGACATCCTTGAAATGCTCTATTTTGTCTCTTGGGACAGCGTACTCATTACAGAACTGCAAAGTGCAGAAACAAGAATTGACCGTAACATTCATAATACCCATATAACCTGCTTAATCAATACTCATTATATAACCTCAGTACCTGGTACAGATTTCTTCTTCGAATGCGAAGGATCAAATCTCTAGATTCCTTCAGTTCCGGGTCTGGAGCAGTCTCGATGGTTTTTAAAATGGTGTCATCTAACTACTTCCACATACACATAAATTATTTTCATGGTTCCACGAATTAAGGAAGTATAAGCTAACAAAAAGACCATGCCAACCTTCCAGTATTGAGAAGGATGCTCTATATGTGATGCTATCTGTAGATAATCATTTGCTTTCACTAGTGCATCTACAATCATAAGCTCCATTGCCTGTACATGATGGGAAAATGAATTGAAAGCCTCCACATACACTTAAAAACTGACACACAAAATGATTCCACATTTCAGATATGCTGGTGAGTGCACAACTTCGGCAAATTAGCTATGTACCTTCACTTTAGCATGAGAATAAACAGTTCTGTGTAGATCAGCTCGTGTGGCAAATAACTTGTGGATGGTTAAATCTAAAGATTTATCCACACAAATAGTAAGACACAAGTAAACAAAAATAAATAAAATCCTGGTAAGACTTGAGTACTAACAATCTTTGGCTCGATAGCATATCTCATCTCCCAATACTCTCATTGTTTCCATTAACCTACAGAACATAAGACAGTTTCATGGTAAAGAACTATTTTTCTTCTCTCAGATATTTGTGAAAAGATGTCAATTTACAACAACCAAGAAGAAGAAAGAAAAGACCTCTGGAACTGAAAATTGCATCCTAGAGCACAAGCTCGGCTATCTCGGACAATGTAATCAAACCTGCAAAACCAATGAAAGCTTCATCCAGTGAAAACTGAAGAAGAATAGTTGGAAGAAAATGACAGAATAATTTATAGTTGAGAAACCAACTTGTCAACATCGATTCCATTTCGACCATTAGCCACAATATCATATAAGAACTGCTTCTCCCTTGAGCTCTACATATCAATCAATCAAATTAATCCAGTGCACTGGTTTCAAAAATGGGATATGATGTGAAAAGAAGAGCACAAAAAGCTAAAAATTCCAGATTGAAGTGTAAATGCATGTAAAATGAAAACAGTCAAATTGCAAGAATCATGGTTTTTTTCTCCTGGTAACTATGTGCAGGAAAGTGAAGGACTTACTTTTGTCAGCACAAACTTGGAACTAGCAAGTATCATTTCCTGTCAAATATAGAGGTGAAAAGGCCATTTTTAAAAATTTTCCTGCTTACAATATAAACAAGTCTCCCCAGACCCCACTTGTGGGATTCCACTGGGTATGTTGTTGTACAATATAAACAAGTTTAATGATCACTTGTGGCATCTACAATCTATTGGCTTTAGCTGCATGAAGAAATATTAACTCATATGAACAGTGAATAACTTCATTATCTCAACAATTGTTGTCATAACTTGGCCGTAGAATTTGTTTACTATGATCTGACATCAGTTACCATTGGAAAGCATTGTAAAGAAAGGCATTGCAAATCAGCAGAAGCTTTTTCTTTACTAGTCGCTCAAGAGAATTCAATGAAAGAAGCTATCTCTTGCAGGTTTTAGTTCCAAATATACAAATTCTTTTTCAGTCAATAGCTGAAATCATCCAAAGTTCCACATGTCTACCATACTTGAGTAGCACCTCAAATTCAAATTGCTTTTGGGGACAATACAAGTATTCACAAATACTACGCTCCATCCATTTCAGTTTGTTAGTCCTATTTTCATTTTAATCTGTTTCACAAATAATGACTTTTTCGGCAACTATGTAATTCTAAATTTTCACATGGCATGTTTAAAATCACAAGATTAAAAGACAATTTTAGTACGTCCCACATATCTTTTAATTTAAGACCACGAGATTCAAAAGTCTTCTTTATTTTCTTAAATTCTGTGCCAAGTCAAAACAACACAATCAAGTTGACATAGAGGGAGGTTATTGTTTTTTTTTAATCTTGAAACTGATAAATACTGCATATTATAAGCAAATGAACATTCTCATCTCGTATGATATCAGCTGTAGTCAATGGCGTAGCATAAACATGTGAAAGAGATAAAGAGACTAGCACCATTTTTTATGCATAGGTTTGAACCTGATATACACTATTTTCTAAGCCTTCAAGGATGGGCTTTGGGATTTGTGATAAAACCAAAGGTAGCATAAATCAAAATAATTCATCTTACCTTGACCTTTTTAGTGGTTCCTGAATCAATATCAATATGATGCTCATCAACAATGTGATCAATCATATCCACGGACATTTGCTCATGAGACCTAAATGTAAGACAAGAAGGTCATCAATATGCAATATGCAATAATAATGACATCACCTCATAATAAGTGCAAGAAGCTTCAAAGAAACTTGAACAACAAAAATATTAAGATAGTTAACTACGAAATATTTTCTCAATGCAACACTAGAAGCTGCAGGCAAGAGCAGACACAAACAGTTGGAAACAACTAAACAAAATCACCATATGCCAAGGTCCTCCACCATGGCTAATCAAACTTTAGGATTTCCACCACATAATGTATGCTATAAACGGAATATTATTTCCCGTGATTAAGTGGTAAAAGTCCAACTAGTTTGGGATTCAGCCACACTGACTTATTGAAGTTAAAAGGGCAAACCTAGGGCTTTCCTAGAAACTTGCATCCAAGAAGGCAATATGAAAGCATTCCCGCTCTCAAAAATTAAAATCCATGTCTTCCTCATTTGATCACTTCAAGCCCTTACTAAAAGTAGGAAGCTTCTGCTATAGTTGAGTATGTTGCAGAAAATTGGAAATGTCAAAAATTCAATTCTTATTAGCCAAAAAAATCAAATAGCATGAGAATGTGACATATATCCTTGAGAGGTATCTAAATAACAGAATTCATTCCATAGAAAAGTATTACCAGTCCAATCCACTGCGTACTTGAGGAAGAAACTCACTTTCAAACAAGTGACTAAAAGGTCCATGTCCAATATCATGTAGAAGACCTGAAAAATTCAACCGTAATGGAAGGAAAGCATCATTATTCTGCATTAGGCAAGAGCAATCCATGCACAAAGGCATTCCATATCTCTTACCTGCAAGTTTTACTGTTTGTATATCAAAGTGATCAATTCCAAGCTCCATACCCTGTAAAAGGAACACTGGGATCACATGAGAACCCCTCAGGTAGTATCAACTTGAGAAACGAAAATAAATAGTGTACATAAATTCATACTTGGTGGGCTTTAAGCTTATGGACAGCTTCATTGGCAAGCCAATACACTCCAAGGGAATGCTCAAATCTAGAATGCACTGCTCCTGGATAGACCATGTGTGCCATACCTTAAAGTGCATCCAAGAGCTCATGTTAGTAACAAATTCACACCACTACCAGGCCGTTAATGAAACAACCCCAAAAAGATTGGCAAGCCAATACATTCCAAGGGAATGCTCAAATATAGAATGCACTGCTCCTGGATAGACCATGTGTGCCATGCCTTTAAGTGCATCCAAGAGCTCCTGTTAGTAACAAATTCACCCCACTACCAGGCTGTTAATGAAACGACCACAAAAAGTGTCCGAAAACGTGCCTCGGAAGTGACCGCGATATTGTTTTCCATATATCTAAAAATCCATTCGTTATTTCGAAAATCCGACTTCATATTCTTGTTTAGGGGGTCAAATTGAGTGGGAAATGGATCTAACCCAAATTTTAGAGCAACCGTATCAAAATCCGAAAATCACAAAGGACGCTATTTAGGAGGGTCAACTTTGAAGGGGCATATCTCTTAGCACACAAAGAATTGAGTGGCCCACGACCTACCAACTTAAAGCCCTTTGAATTAGCTTTCCAACGCACTTCGTTTCATCTCATTCTGAGTTCGGATGAAGGATTTATGTCCATTTTCGTAAAACTCGTTCGTGTAGAAAATGCAGATTTCCAGTGAGCATCCACGTCGCCTCCGCGACGCGGACCTGTGTTATTTTGGCCCTGTTTTTTTTATTTCGGTCCAAGACTTTCAAGGCTTGGGCCCAAGGGTTCCCAGACGTGTTTTTACCTATACTTAGCCTTATTTCACCCTCATATCATCCTCAATATTCCCCAATATCCTCTCAAATACTTAGACCCATTTCTAACCCTAAATTCAAGTCTCAAACTCAAGACCAATCTCAACGATTTCTTCAAGGATCTCACTCAAGCTTCAAACCTCCATTAAAGTCTTCTTCAAGAACTTCACAAAAGCTAAGGTATGTGGTGTTGAACCATTGGATCCTTCCACCCATGGTGCCTAAACGCCTTTTTAATTAATATTGCATGACTTAAAGTTGATTTTATATGTGGGTCTTGTATATTGAGAAATTTACTACATAGTGATTTTAGTTCATGAAAGTATGGTTGTTTTAGCATGTTTCGAGCTTCAAATCTTGGATCTAATATTAGAATTGATGAGAGGTTTTGATGTGAATGTCTTGGGGGTGTTGCAAGGTGTTGATTAAAGGTTTTACCACTGATTTTCCTGCATGATTTCATCTCTAAATTGCATGCTCTTTTACACCCATTACACACCCGCCAAGTGTTTGATAAAATGTCCGGCTAGGGTTTCTTGAGGAATTGAAGGTCCAATGCATGTCTTATGAGTTGAATAGTGTTATGATGATGGAATGATGATGAAACAATGGTATGCACATGATGTATAATGATGAGAGGAAATGTAGGTATAAGATGACTTTATGATGATGAAAATATGTTGTACATGTGTTGAGTTCATGAAAAATAGCCATGATGTTGCAAGTTGATTGCCTTGTTGAGGGGGTACCAAGCCTCAATCACCTTGTTGAGAGGGTGCCAAGTCTCAATCACCTTGACAAGGGGGTGTCAAGCCTCGATTGCTTTGTTGAGGGGGTACCAAGCCTCAAACACCTTGTTGAGAGGGTGCCAAGTCTCAATCACCTTGTTGAAGGGGTGTCAAGCCTCAGATGCCTTGTTGAGGATACCCCTCAATCACCGTTCAAGGAAAAGTGTGCCTTGGAGTTGGGGGGTAGTTCACTTGGTCTCTTCTACACATATGATATCTTATATAAGCATGATTTATCCTAGCATGTTTTACTTATGCATAGATCATACATGCCATATTGTTATACTATGCCTATTGTCTAATGTATGCATTATGATTATGAAGCTTGTTTATTGGTGCATTGCATCCCACATACTTGGTACATTCAAACGTACTAACGCATACTCTTGCCTACATGATATCACCATGTAGGGAGCGAAGCTCCTATTGATTCTTTTTGTGGCTAGATGGATTGTTCATGTCACAGCCCAACCCCAGGGCCAGGACTCGTGCCGACTAGGCACTTGAACCAATATTAACTCGCAAAACCGCAACTTAAAGTCTAAGAATTCTACCGAAATTTCGGCAAAATTTCCTTTGTTTTTATGCCCTATCCTCACCTGCAGCAGCTCCCAGAATGTACGAACAACACATATGCACACACATATATATATA
>JAOTQJ010000049.1:22835301-22855952 GCA_025642045.1 Solanum sejunctum | reverse complement strand
TGTCTTGGCCCCCGCCATTATCTATGTAATAGAGGTGTTGTTGGACAAAACTATGTATTTATGCTATGAGTTGACTCTATTATCTCGACTCTATGTTATGACAAGTTCTCCCTTAGTCCCTTTTACCCTTATTTCCATTCTTCAAATGTCATTTAATTGCTTTCGAGACCAAGGATGTGTAATGATATGCTATGAGGCTTGTTTGGGGTTCCTTCGGGTTCCCCATTTGTCGGTCACGTCTAAGCCCTAGGCTTGGGTCGTGATAGTTAACTCCTGGAGTTACAAGGTTTCCACCAACAATGAGCTTCACAGTAAGGGCCAATGGTCGCGTCAAGTACTGAGCAGAAGATGGATGATTTAAACTTCTTGAACAGATAACATGGATCTCATTTTAACAGAACGTGAAATTTACCCATTGAGTAATAGGAGACCATATAGTCTTTCTGTAACTTGCATCTAGGCTTGTCACCCTTGCGCTTGCCTCTGCCTCGGCAAGAGGCTTGTATGGGAGATATGCATGCAGGTTTTTAAAATCTAATTATGAGTTCTTAAATCATCATTTATTCATTTACATGAATATCCAGAATTTGAATAAACCTATATAGAATATGTCTTCAGTGGACACTAAGAAACAAGATAAACAAGATATCTTGCAATTCTTTTAAGACCTTACGAGCATCCCACGACCATTTGAAATGCAACCACAAATCAGATACTACTGAAGTTGAAACAGACAATTTACATCTAGCAAGTGGTGCAAAATATATACATTCTTCAGGGGCATCAAGTGCACCGCTATTCACAAAGTGATGCTAGAAGTTGCAGAGAGTTTCAGAACAGATTTAAGAGACAAAGATAGTTATCAATTTTTTTTATTTTTATTTTTTGATTTGCACCGGGTGTCCGAGTCTCTTAGAGCCCCGACTAATCCCGAGGGTGCACAGGCCCTCGGCAAGGAGTTTCCCGCAAGTGCACCACGGTTAATAGTTATCAATTTTATCATAATTCTGTTCACCAAAATATCTTGCATTTAGACTAAAATAATACTGGCTACTTACATCTTTCAAGGCATCCCACATTTTACAAGTAATAATTTTGCAACATGAAAGAACTAAATTTTGGGATCCCAAGCATTTCAGGTAACTCATAGATGCTAGATGAGAGAACTTCTTCAAATCCATATTAAATAACAAAGCTAAAGTTTGATGTTCTAGCTTAAAAAAGCTTGCGACCGTGTATGAAAATAGGGAACAAGGGCTAGTAACTCACCTAGTTGTTTAAGATCACGAAGCCTGGAAAACAAAAGGAAAAAACGATTCAATATTTCTAGTAAAAGTGCACAAACGAAAGTTTTGAACAGGCAAATGAAATAATGAAAACAAAAGATGACCATCAGGTCATAGGCAGATTGCAGCCAGTATGAATTCAAACACTTAGACAAAGTACGTATATTTACAATTAGCATGCAATAAACTGAGATCTACCACTGCGATGACACTACTAGAAGTACGTGATAAGGAAACTTGCCTTTGAAATTGTTCTGTGTCAATGAACTTCAAGTAGAGCTGCAAAGTTCAGAAAAGATTAAACTTCCAGTTCTTTGCAAAAAGATGACAATAAGAAGTTAAGAAAATGTATCAGAATAGTGAAAAATAATTGAGTAGATATGGAATCAGAATGAGAAAACAGCAACAATCACACCTTAGTGTTTCTCATGCCTGGAAAAGATTTACAAAGTAAGAAATATAAAATACGGGTATTAACATCTCCTTCATCTATCAGACAAATATGTGATTTAGCCTGAAACCTAAAGGACTTTATCACAGGTTATCCAAGTACAATGTAGGCAAACACTTTGGTACTTTCATTTCTTGTGAGATTGATCCATTCAATCCAAGCAAAACGAACTTATGAATTTTGACCTCGATATGCTTCTCGAATAGATCATGAATGAAGAAAATATCATCTTATCTCGTTAATTGTTATGGTCACTAGTCTCGTTAAATGAAACAAAATCAAAATCTAGTCATGAGCATTCTAAATAACTTTTTGGTTTTTACAGGCTTTTAGAAAAATTATGTATAACAGAAACTTATGAATTGAAACTCAAAATAGTCCTAAACTGATTTATTAAGATGACAGTTATCAACTTTTGGCTAATATGTGAGTACAATTTCGGCTATGAGTTAGCCATGGAAAAAGTGTAGATAACAAAAATGTGTGAATTGCAACTCAAAAATAGCTCTGAATTCTCATTTATTCCATTGACAGTTATCAATTTCCTGTAAAATAGGAGTACACTTTTGGCTATAATTTACCACATAAAACTACAGCATACACTCTGTTTGGATGGTGGTTTCCCATTGTTTCATAATATGTGGTGTCGTATGGTGTGGTACAATACAATGTTTGGATAGATTGTATGGTTTATTATCGTTTCATAATTATTTTGTTGTTTGGTTTGATTGTGTGGTATTATATCGTAACCAATAAATTTACAAAAATACGCTTAATTATTATAAATTAAAAAAAAAAAAAAGAATTTCCAGCATTGACTCAAACCATCAATAATATGGGAGCACAACTTCAAATTGAGGACTGAGTTGCACAAGAGTCACACAAATTAGTAAGATTTTTGTCGGAGGACATTTATCTTGAATAATCATCAAAAGAGTTAAACTTGAGAAACTGGATGTGGAAAAAAGATGGTTTACTGAACTTACACCTCGACTTTCAATTGCAATCATACTGAACAGTAACCACTTGTTAAAAAGTATTATGAAGAATTTGATGAATTAGCAATCGTAGTGACAATGAAAAAGTTATGGAACAAGATATTTGGTTAGGGAAAACGAATATCTCCATTTGTTAAAGGAAGAAGATCCAAAGCAAAGCATATATATCAACCAGCAGATCAAAGAACAAAAATTTAAGCATCACATATGTTATAAATTTTACACTGTAAAGGTGTTTGGACTCAGACAAATATTTCAGAAAAATTTAACCATCACTGGAAATGCATATTAAGTTCCACCAATAAATTATTCAAATTATTCATAAAATAAGCTTGGATGCAGAGGATGAATTGGAGGAAGAAAAGCTTGGCTGCAGAGGTTGAATAATATGATTTGTAGATATATTAGGTTAAGGGACGGATTATTAAAAATGAAGTAAGGATATAATTGGAAAAAAATAAAGGAACCATGGGAACCACCAAATTGGTGGTTCTCAAAAGTGAGGGTTTTCATGTTACAAATCCGAAACAAAATCATATCATACCACATAATTAATAAAACAATCAAAATAAAGATGTTTTTTAGATAAGGATACCATACCATACCATGGTAAAACCACCATCCAAACAAGCTGTTAGCAGCAGAACAAAAGAAAAAGCAAATAAACAACGCAGATAAGTTAAAATAGCCGGCAGAGAGTAAGAGATAACAACATACCGGATCAATATAGATGCTGCCGTGTACGTTGTCATGGATTTGCTTAGAGAATCTGAGGTCTTGAGAGGAAGCGAAGTTGAAATTGGAAGAGAAACTGAGGTCTTCATTTGAAAAAGCTCCCATACTCACAACTCTACACAGGAAAAAGAAAACAAAACAAAACTGAAAATTACAAAAGGACTAAACTAAGCATTCGCATTTAAACGAAAACGGCTGAGTAATTGCAAGAGCATTTGCATACCTTTTGAGGTGCCGAAGGGAGAGAGAAAGAGCGAGCAGAGTAGGAGGAAGAATATACTTTATTTAATTTGCACGAAAAATGGGAAGGAGAATGTGAGTGTGATGCAGTAGTGCCGCCAAAGTGTCTTTAAATCAATTGCTCTACTTTCCTTATTTTAAATTGTATTCTCTTCCATGGCGGCTGCAACACGCGACCCAGGCAGTCCACTAGGGAATTGGGGCCAGAGAGGCAGTGCGCCAGTAAGCATTAGCCATAAACAATGAGGTTTTTAAGATAATATCGCTTTAATTTCACGCGTCTATTTGTGTAATTTGGCGAACATAAAGTTTTTAGGGTCTTTTTGGAAAGTAGGCCAATAAAATTGCTGTAATCACCAGGATACTAATTATTACTTTATTACTCTAATAATTATGATGATTTATTTGTCACTATGTACTATATTGTAATTTCAAATAAATACTCTTTGCATCTTAAAATAATTAAATTTATAAGATAATACAAACATATTAAGAAAAATATTTAAAAATAAAATTTATATTATACTTTTCATTATTGTCCTTTCTAAAATCATAAATATGTAGTGTAATTTATATTCTAGAAAATATAAAAAATTAATAAGTGAAAGGGCAAATATGAAAAAAGTTAAAAACATTTACCTTGAACCTTGAATTTTGAACAATTCAAATATTTTGAATCTTGAAAAAAACCTCAAAATTCAAGTAATATGAGATGGAGGAAGTATATTATTTGATTTTACAAGTATAATCACAAGATTATATTAAATTTTTAAAATAAAAATTAATTACATAAAATTAAAAATTTATATTATATATATAAGAACATTTATAAATAATATTAAATTAAATATTTAAGATATCTATTAATCTTTTAAAATATATTAATTAATAAATATATACTTTTAATTAATATTGTAAAAAATTAATTTAAAATTTTCAAATTAGTTTATTTAATTAACTAATCATAGTAATTAAAAGTACAAGATTTTTATGAATATCAAAAAATGCATATTCGATAAAAGTATAAATATTATAAATATATGTCAAAAAATTATTAAAAAATCATTGAGAGAAAGATAATCAATCAAGTCTAATTAAAAAATACATAAAATATCAAATTAATACTACTAAAATAAATAAAATTAAAAATTTGGTATAATTTATCTATTTTATTTTTTACTGTAATTTATTATATTTTGTAATATATTAGACCAATAAAATATGTTGCTTGTAAGTTTAATTCTGTTCCAGATATACGTAAAAAAAATAGAAGAATTTTTTTTAAACTATATACTATTTTAGAAGAGTAGATAAAAAGGGGCGATATTATTATTATTATCAAAAGAAAGATTGAACGTCCACCACATGTAACATCATGGTGGTTGTCTCCTTTCTTCACTGTTCCTCCTCCATCTACTGCAACCCAATCTCTCCATCTCTTGTTTACTTTCGACGTTTCTATGCATTTTCCTCCACAAGGACTATCAATAAAGCAGCTTCCAATTCCAATGGAGGCACCGTCTTGCTCGTTAAGGCTTACATGGATGAGACAACAAATCCTATTTCCAGTTTCGCTAATAAGGTCATCGGTTCACTCCCTGTTGTTGGCCTCATAGCCAGAATTGTTAATGAGGAAGGTGGTGTTGGTGGCGATTTCATTGATTTTGCTGAGTTCAGGAGGCGGGTCGGTAACAAGTGTTCCATTAATGATTCGAGAGCTTTTTATGAATTTCAAGATCGACGTGGACGGGTAATTTTTACTTGTCTTCGTTTAGCTATCAATTTAGGTGAATAGTTAGTCCTTCTGATGATTAAATATTGAAGGTCTCAAGTGTTTTCTTTGCCTCATTGATAGACAGGGGATCCTCTGTATGTGCTACTGTGCTGTTGGTTAGCTGCAGTGGGAGCTGGTTTACTCAAATCTGAGGAAATTTTGGAGGGGGTAGCAAGGCTTAGTTTAGCAAATGACATTGAATTTGAAGAGCAAAACTTCATCGCAATGATGAATGAAGCAAGAGATGTTAGTCAAGTTCCATTTGCCAATAATTTTTAGCTGCTTTTCATTTGTATTGCATTACTCTCAATGCTTATGAGGTAAAATTTATACTTCCTCAGATACTGTCTTCGGAGCATGCTTCTGTTTCATTATTTTGATGCGACTCTGGACTCTGCCCTATGTTGTTCGAATCCTCCAAAAAATCTGTGTCATATCCTCCAAACTGTGTCTCTTTTAAGCCATCTAAGTCACACCACCAGTTTTCTTGGACAATTCAAACAACATAGCTCTGCCTAACTCTTATTGAGAACCTTATTTATAATAGTGACTTGATGTTTGTAGCAGCCGGTCAGCCCTCCCATTGTGCACTTTATCAGATTTAGCCTTACACTAGATCCAGCAAGCACTCAATGTGCAGGGTTTAATGGGCCATATATCACACTTATATTTGAACCGTCTTTTATGAACCACTGTTATACCCAGTACGATTAAGACATAAATAAAGTATTTAAGATAATGTAAGCCCATTTTTGCTAACATTTCCTTATTTCCTGCAGAAACGAGCAAAATTGGGATCTCCTGCACCTAAAATTCCCATGGAACTGCGAGCTGAGAAAGCTCTGGACGCTATACATGTGTGTTGCTTTGGGAGGGATCTGATTGAAGAAGATGATGAAAAACTGCTAACTACCATGCTTAATGCTGTCTTTCCTACAGTCGGGCAGCAAAAGGTAGAAAACATTGTCAAAGAGAAGGCAAAGAGAGTGGCGGATGGAACTGAAGAAATCAAGTATACAGAGCCCAAGCAATTATCAAAAGAAGCAGTTCAGCTGCAAATGAAAGACCTTGAGTTTCTTAAACAGAACAGCTTGAATCAGTAAGGCATGAAACTTGTAATCATCTCAAAAGCAAATTTAGGTACTGGTGGCTAGCACCAACAGGAAGATTATCCCACAAAACTTTTGGTATAGGAAATCACATGCACGTCATGAATGACACATTTTCTTCACATAATGTTGTCAACTAATTTAATAGCGCATGTATATGCTCCCTATTCAGAAAGTCTGCATTTTCTACTTGCAATTGAAATATACAGTAGCTCAAATTTGTATGCAAGAACTACCTATAACTATTTGTTATATACTAGAGTTAGCTGAACAACTGTTCAAAGGATTACTCGTTAAAAGATTCGAAAGCTTGAATTTTTTTGTTGCCCTTGCATTTCGGATCTAGGAGTAATTTCTGAGAAGAATTCAATGCTGAAAGTATCTGAAGTAATTTATGGTTGATATTTTCATTACAGTATAAAAACCTCACTATAGATATACCACTCCAATATGCACCCAGGATAACTTTTGGATTAGGTCTTCTTGGGTGTCAAATGACACATATACATCATATTTATTTGCTTATGTGTGATGAAAGAGGTCATTTGAAAATCTGAAGTTCCACACAAAGGAAGCCATTTGTTCCTCCCAATTGCTTATGTATGATGTCAAATTCGGTTTCACTCCATTGTAATTCACTCATTTTCTTCCCAAGTTCTTCCTAGCGTAGTAGACAAGATTAACATAGCTACTGCAACAAATACTAGCAAAGAAGAAGATAAGAGAATTTTTTTGATCATAAAATTGTCCAGGACGACCCCAGTACAACTACCATAGCAAGGAAGTTGGAAGTTTTCCAGTTTAGTACTCAAGAAAGACAATGGAGGATCATACATAGAGCTCCATCACAAAAGGGAACATGTTTTCATCACAATGTTACATTACAATCAACCAAGAGAAAAACTGCATACAGATGTTCAAAAAGAAGACAACTAGCCAACTTTATCAGCTTATTAAAGACACAGCTTGCCAGTTTATTTGACACAGAAATCTAGATGCCACCCTAAGGTACATTAATGATTTAGCGATACTGAGGTGCCAATTCCCCATCCTTGACAATGTAATTTTCAGTAGGGAAATCCTCACCCTTGAAGTACCTGTCCAGCATATCCTTTGTTCCAGCTGCATACCTCAACTGCAAAATTCCCAGTAACAAGCTTTTCTCAGTTTGCTTGCAATTATGATACGTGGAAGTACAGAATAAGCAAAGCCTAGAGAAATTAGAGAACAGAGTATTTACAAACCTGTGCATCAATGGTAGTCCCAGAAATGTGGGGAGTCATTGCTTGGTTTGGCATGTAGCGCCACGGATGGTCCTTGGGAGCTGGTTGCGGGTACCAAACATCTCCACTGTATCCTAAATTTGGGAGATAATAACCAAAAGAAAACACTCAATATAGTTTAGGAAGTATTTCTTTCTTCCAAGTATTCGGCAATTCAAGATACAGAACTACTTCCGAGTTACGTTGTCAGATTAGGTTACTTCAATTGAGCAACAAAAAGCAAAACTGAGGGGGACAGAAAAGAAATAAGCAAGAAACATCAAAATTGAAGAAAAAAATTAATGATAAGTTCAATTGATATTAAAGTTGAGGGCCCATCTCTGACAAATGTGTTCAGGTATGTAAGAAATACCTGCAATATGACCACTGTTACAAGCATCAACAACTGCTTGAGTGTCCATAATTGCTCCTCGAGCGTTGTTTACAATTAGAACTCCCTTCTTCAACTTTGCAATTCTTTCCTTGTTGAACATCCCTCTGGATCACATAGTTAAAGTTGTGAGGAATTTGACATTATAGTGCATGGTAAGAAACAATGGTGTTAGTGACATGAGAAGATCGATATCAGTATAGATAGAAACAACTCCTACATCTCTAAGAATCTTAAAAATACACCGTTGGCAATCATGTTTTCCCAGCAACACAAGTGAGCGAGAACATCTATCATCCCCTACTGACTTCTAAGTGATGACAAAGCTCCAAATAGAAAATCAAAGAAAGAAGGAACAGAAAATATGATCTCTAAGAACACATAACTTGTAACAGTGATTCACATAGAAAGAATATCAAATGTTTTTGCATCACCAAAAAGTAAAAGATAACTTGCCAAGCAATTTTTGCAACTTTAGCTACGGCTTATATCAGAGAATCCATGGAGGGCCATCATTGAAATAGTCTTTTTGAGCTCTGCCCAAAAATATAAATGTATATGGTGGGTGGCTCAAGATAATCACTTAACTTAGGGATAGAATAGGGGAATCTAAATAAACAACGACGTTATTTACGATCTAAAGTGATAACAAAAAAATTATGATGATATTAAAGAGTGAGTCTTAACATTCCCCTTTCTTTCACTTCATATCTTCATTCTCAATGAATATTCACTTTAGCTTTGTTTAGTCCATCTCCTCATTAATTCATTGTTAAAATAATTTGACTATAAGAAGTTTTGTCAATAATTCTTGTTGTATAGGTTTATGATGTGTAATTAGAGAAATAAAAAGCTTACTTTGTTTTTTCTGTAAGAGGTGTATTGATGACCACTATGTCACATTTCGAGAGCATCTTATCAAGATCTTCCTCGAACTTTGCTCCAATTTGATTCTCTAGCTCCGGATCCATTTTAAGGCGGTCATGGTAAAGTAGATTGCAGTTAAATGGCTTCAATCGTTGGAGTAGAAGTCTGCCAATACGTCCTGCACCAACAGTTCCAACAGTCTTGCCTTCCAAATCATAAGCTCTGTATGCAATGCCAGCAACATTCCAGTCCCCATTGATAACCTGATGATGTCCAGGAAGGAAATTTCGGACAAGAATTAAAATTCGCATCAGTTCATCTTCCGCAACTGAGACAGTATTGCTTCCAGTGACCTCCGCTACTGTCAATCCAGCAGCAGCAGCAGCTTTCAGATCAACATGATCTGATCCAATTCCAGCTGTCAGCAGAAGTTGTAAATTTTTTGCCTTCTTGATCCTTTCAGCCGTCACATAGGCAGGATGAAAAGGGGTCGTAATCAATACATGGAGATCAGGAATGTGTTTCTCGAGCTCTGAAGAGAGAGTCATGGAAAACAAAAAGCTTATTATAGCAGTTTGTGTATCAGACTAGCCACCATTCTCATGATAAAAGATACTATCGAGCAAGGATTTATACTAAGCATGCCATCTTTATTATTGAAGCATCCATATGTGCACTGTACTAAACAAGCCTCTGTACCTTTGACAAATTCTAATCTAAACCACAAAATTTAGCCATAGTCTGATCGAATTACAACTAACACTTACGGTATAGATGTTTTGCAAATGCGGACATGTATATTAAGGAAATATACACTCTTTTTCGCCTCACGCAAGGAACTACCTCACAGGTTCCTAATTTTAATCATAATTCACTTGCAGCATCCGACAAACACTGACAAAGCAAATATTTTCTACTTTGCTTTGCTCTTCGTCTAAATAAATGTTACTGATATGACAGTTAAATTCTCCTCACAGGAGCCACTCATTTAAGACTTAAGCACATATATGCATGTTTTAACTGGAAAAAAAAACTCCTCCTTTTCAGCTGGATTCCTGCTCCGAATTCCATATTGTAGTGATACAAGAATGAAGGGTAAAGGGATTATCTTCAGAAATGTATAGGCTTCAATGGAGTGAAGGATAGAACATATGAGTATACAGATTAGCAATAACTAACCACAATCTGGTCCTTCTTTGTCAGGAGTGACGATGTACTGATGACCTTTAGATTCTAACCATTCACGTATCCCCAAGGCATTTTCTGCACAGCCCAAAAAGTTGGGGTTCATTTCAGCATATTCATTTGCTTTGTAGAAAACACCAACAATCTTTTTGCTACCAGGGGAAGCCTGAAAAATAATGAAGAAAGAAAATTTGAGTGGACAGATCATACATAAAATATTTCAAGGTCATATAGCAAGCTGAATGTACTAAAACTATAATCTGGCTCCCTATAATCGTGTAGATGCACCAATTAGCAAGAAATGAGGAATCTTCAATATACTTGCTTTGATTATTTTCTTGCAAGCTAACAATTAATAGAAAGTTTCATCATCTTCACATAAATAATGATTGCCATATCGCTGAAATATAAGGAGAACAAAAGTACTCTAGTTTAATAAACAAACTG
This sequence comes from Solanum sejunctum, assembly GCA_025642045.1. NCBI lineage: Eukaryota > Viridiplantae > Streptophyta > Magnoliopsida > Solanales > Solanaceae > Solanum > Solanum sejunctum. The sequence continues at coordinate 22,845,207 of JAOTQJ010000049.1, read as the reverse complement.
ACCTGGTAAACAATTTGCCATTTAATAAAATAAGAAATATCTTACTCATTCCCCAGACAACTGAATATGAAAAGATTTTCCAAATTGAACTAGTATAAACAAAGCAATAATATATGCAAAGCAGATGACAAAAGTGCCTACTGGCTGGCAGGCACCCTGCCGCATTGTCCTTGAGACCCGTGAAACATTTACTCTTCACCTACTTCATATAAAAATCGCACGTGAAAATTCAAGTAAGCAAGTATCAAGAGTGCTGATCGGGAAATAACTATTGTGAACACTGCCGGGTTAGATTTTCGGGAAAGGAAACTAATCTACCACAACAAATTAATAAAATACTTCCTCTAAATTAGTGTCACATTTTTTCTATTTAAAAATTAGTAGCATCAATTTAATTTTAAACATATCGTTTTACCATAATTAAAATTATTTATATTCAAACAAATATAGTACTACAACTATTAATTACTTTAGATCACTAAGTTGCAAAAATATGATCAATCAAAAAAAGACCAGGCAACAAATTGGTAGAGCGTTGTCAATTTCTACCCAAATCGAAACCGACTAATAATAGAAAAAAAAATCTGTGTATGTTTTTCATTTCCCCTCCTTTCCGCTGTTCCGATCCCCACATTCACTTGATTCTCGAAGAATCGGAGATGATCCATGCCGATTTCCGCTAATTCATTCACCGAGAGGCGAAAACTAGGTCATGTAAAACAAAATTAACAAACAGAGGCTAAACTAATTGAGCAGAAATGGCTTAATTACCTGAAGTTCTCTCGTAAAAACTAAGGATGAAGGTGATGATGAAGAGGAAGCAAAAGCACGAGCTGCCGTAGAAGCCACACGCCTCATCGCCATCGGAATTTTTTTGGATTTTACTGCAACGAGTTTTCTACTTACTAAGAAGAGAGCAGAAACTCCCACTTGGCTGAGATAACTCACTCGAGAAACGTATCACCCCTTTTATAGCAGAGTACGAAAGAAGCAACCTGCTTCAACTCCAATTTAATTTATCTGAGGAAGCGCATATACAAATTGAAACACGTGTACCCATAATCTTCACGCCTGTGACCCCTCATAGTCTCAAAATATTTGTTGTCTTTGTTAAATATTTATTATTTTAATTTTTAGAATAAATGTTTAATAAAGAAAATTATTATTTTAAGATATAAATAATGTTTTGTAGTAATATTTTTCTTAAAGGTGTGTAAATAAAAAATACCACAGCTATTTTGAGACAAGGAGTACAAAAGTCAACAAGGATGATTCTACTATTTTTAGTCTTTGACCTAATGAAATATGCTCTCTGTTCAACTTTGTCTGGTCTATACTATTTTGAGATATTCAATAATATTTATTCACTTTATAAAATTAAGAGATAATTTTATATTTAGTTTTTAATTTACTCTTATCATTAATTATAATCATTTTTTTATTATATGCTTGAAGACATCATATTTATTATATTTAAAAAGTAATTTAGTAAAATTATTTCATCATTTACTACTTTTTATTCCCAATGTCAAGTCAATAGGAGTCAATTAAAGTTAAACGAAAAAAATATTAAAAAGTAAAATAAATATTATCCTTATATTAAGAACCATTTTGATCATTTTCTCGAAATAATTTTATTATATCAAACTAGCTTAACTAATTACATTGTTATTTATTTTAAGCATGCATCTAAAAAAAGCCGAAAGATCTATGTCATAAATCCTTTTTGTCTATATCTTTTCCTTTGTGCACCTGTGGGTGAGATCAAGTAACGAAAGAGATTAGTACCAAAAAAGAAAATTAACTTTTCAAGATTATCTAAGAACTCATAAATTTTAGAAAAAATAATTATTTTGCGACAAAAAATTTCATATTGGTGGTTAATGAGATGGTGGACTCTTTATAAGCATTAGACAATTCTCTTCCTTTTAAGCTAGTTTTTGGGGTGTAAGTTATGTCTAAAACCTTATTCAATATGGTATCAAGGCTTAACTCATCATGGTATCAGAGCAGTGTCTGTCTCACCCAATGTTGGGCCCCCAAAAAAATTATCCACGCACCAAATGCTAAGCACTGGGCGTGAGGTGGGGAGTGAGACAAAAAGTGTCACATTGATGGTTAATGAGTAGGTGGATTCTTTATAAGGTTTAGGCAATCCTCCTTCCTTTGAACTAGCTTTAGGTTTAAGACCTTCTTGAACAGACTAAGAACTGATACATTTTAGAAAAATCCTTAAAAGTTACACTTTTTTGTCATTTTTCTCGATACAATATTTTTTTTACATGTATAGATATTCTCATATAACATAGAATTATAAAGGAAAATATTTCATTTCATTCATTTATCTTACCTTTTTTAAAAACAAATACCTTCTCAATTCAATTAATTTTTATATTTCCTTTATAGTTAATTTTAATATTTAACCTACTTCAATCAAAACAAGGTTCATAAAATATGCAAGGGAGACAAGATTTCTGTGACATCATTCGACCGAAAGGCCGACACCAAGTGGCCCGTGATGATATTAAAAAGATGGCTAAATAATTCAATTTGGAATTGGGCTATAATTGTGAGTTATTGGTCATAATTGTGTTTTTTTCATCAATCTTGGATGAAGCGAAAGATTTATTATTTTTTGGCTTTAAGATATGATGGAATAAAGCAAAATGACTTTTTAAACTGTCTACGGTTCTTTCAATTGTGAAGTAGCAGTTAGTCACAACTTTTGAAATTCATCATGGGTCATCTGAAAACAATCGCGATATATTTTTAAAAATAGGGGTCCGACTGCGTACATCTAACCTCCTTTATCCTGCAATGGGTGAAAATCTTTGAGGCATTGAGGTAATGTTCGTTTGTTCGTTATTGATCATAATTATATTGTAGTTTGTACACTGAACTTGCACATGACAAATCAGATTTTTGTTGCTCTATCCAAATAGTACATTGATATTGGAATTTTTCTTTGAATTTATTCGGAGAATTGAAACAAAGGAAAGAGCCGTGCAAGATTAAGACAATGCATTCCATTATTGAATGCGATAAAAGGTCATAATTAATCTAGAACACGTCAACATAGAAATGGATTGCACCTTCTGAATTTAGCAAGTCGCTATCCATCTCTTACGTGTCAAACAAAGTCAAATTTAAAATTTTAAGTATTCAATCTATTATAGTTTGAAGTTATGAGCTTTGTTGATTTTTAATTCCTCTTTATTTCAAAAATAAATTTTTCATGTTAGCGGATCATTTTTTTAATTAATTTTTTCAATTTTATCTTCAGTATTAATTATTTATTTTTTAAGATTTGAAACGATACATAAATCAACATAAATTTTGTGGTAAAATATTTATATTAATCATTATTTTTTTAAGAGTCTTACAAAGTTTAAAGTAGACTGATAAAAATGAGCCAAAAGAATATTATTACAATTTTAATAAATTTTACATATAAATTTTTGCTTCACATTTAATTTTTAAAAATAGTGAATTTAAATGAAACTAATAATACCTTGGATCCAAATGCATTTAATTGTTGCGTTAGAAATGGAAATTCAGATAGGTGCATGCAGTCTCTTTTCTTCACAAAATAAATTAATTTAAAACTCTTCAGAATGATTGAGAAAAAAAAAACTTCCAATCGAATGTTCTTTTTCTTTCAAAACTTCAACCCTTGATCTTGATCTCTTTTTCCTTTTATCCTCTTCAATTCATACTCAAACTCCTAGTAAGCCTGAGCAAGGGAGAGAAACAACCTCGTATCAATCGTATTATAAAAGAGTATACAACTTATGAATAAAATGTATAAGAAGAGTAAAAAGTTGAGTACATTGATACAAATCTATAGCAAGTCGTAGGTACAATCAGATATATTGAAATGTAACGAACATACAAGAAACATATACATTTGATATAATTGTATTTGTTAATACAATTGTATTTGCGATACACTTCATACAAAGTGAATATACAAGGACCATGCATTTATATTTCATACAATTGGAAGACCGTGGGAAAGGATGGCATAGAGTGGTTAACTAAATTGTTCAATGCTATTAGGGAGACTGCCAAGATGCCTGAGGATTGGAGGAGGAGTACAATGGTACCATTGTACAAAAACAAAGGAGATATTCAGAACTGCAACAACTACAGGGGTATCAAGTTGTTAAGTCACACTATGAAGTTTTGGGAAAGAGTCGTGGAGAGGAGGGTGCGTAGAGTAGTATCCATCTCGGAGAATCAATTTGGATTCATGTCGGGGCAATCAACGACTGAAGCAATCCATCTGTTACGGAGGTTAGTAGAAAAATATAGGGATTGTAAGAAAGACCTTCATATGGTGTTCATTGATCTCGAAAAGACGTATGACAAAGTCTTTAGGGACCTATTATGGAAGTGCTTAGAGGCGAAGGGTATTTCCCGGGGCTTATGTTAAGTTGATTAAGGACATGTACGATGGAGCCAAGAATCGGGTAAGGACGGTGGGAGTCGACTCTGAGTATTTTTCCGTTGAGTTGGGACTCCATCAGGGTTCTGCGCTGAGCCCTTTCTTGTTTGCCTTGGTGTTAGATGAGTTGACACGATCGTTACAGGAAAAGGTACCTTGGTGTATGCTATTTGCAGATGATATAGTATTAATTGATAAGTTTAGGACCAAAGTTAATGAAAGGTTGGAGGCCTGGAGATACACCTTAGAGTCCAAAGGTTTCAAATTGAACAGGACCAAGACTGAGTACTTGGAGTGCAAATTCAGCAGTGAGAGGGAGGAAGAAAACTCTGAGGTAAGGCTTGCCACTCAAATTATCTCCAGGAGGGATAAGTTTAAGTATCTGGGGTCCATCATCCAAAGTAGTGACGATATAGATGAGGATGTCACACAACGTATTGGGGCAGCTTGAACGAAATGGAGCCTGGCCTCTGGAGTATCATGTGACAAAAAGATACCACCCAAACTTAAGGGTCAGCTCTACAGAGTAGTGGTTAGACCTACGCTGTTGTATGGGGCGGAGTGTTGGCCGATTAAAAAGATTCATGTTCAGAAGTTGCATGTCGCTGAGATGAGGATGCTGAGATGGATGTGCGGTCACACTAGAAGTGACAAGGTTAGGAATGAAGCTATTCGAGAGAAACTGGAGGTGGCCCTAGTGGCGAATAAGATGAGAGAAGCGAGACTGCGATGTTTCGGACATGTGCAAAGAAGGAGTATCGATGCTCCTGTTAGGCGATGCGAGAGGTTGGCCGTGGGAGCTACTCGGAGGGGCAGAGGTAAACCAAAGAAGTACTGGGGGGAGGTGATCAAGCATGACATGGCAGCACTCGACCTCACTGAAGACATGACTCTAGATAGAAATGAGTGGAGATTGCGTATTAGAGTAGCAGGCTAAACTCTTCTTCTTCTTCCTATTCCTCCCCTTCATTGCCTTCTCCTTATTGTTTTTAGCGTTTATTACTATTTTTATTTACTATTCCTTTCTCTCTGCTTTATCTTACGTATAAGTATTAGTCTACCATAGTTATTTATTGTCATGTGTTATGGATTACTAGTCGTACTTGTTACTTTCTTACCGTACATTTTCATTTCACTGCCTTTTGCCATATCTAGTCTTTCTACTAATGAGTTTTGAGTTGAGGGTCTTAGGAAACAACCCCTCTACTTCTATGAAGTAGCGGTAAGGTCTGCGTACAATCTTCCCTCCCCAGACCCCACTTGTGGGATATCACTGGATATGTTGTTGTTGTTATTGTAATTTTTGACCAAACCTAAGTTATGTATATCTTTTTTGTACTTAAATATTTATTTTTAAAATTAAATTAACTATTATTATTTTTATCATATTTATAATAAGTTTGTTTAAAAATTACAAAAATAGAGTCTTATTTTAATGTAAATTTTGTTTTTCTTTAAAAAAGAGAAAATTTATAAAAATATATGTTTTTTTCAATTAAATTTTGATGCTAATAAATATTACAATATAGTTATTACTTTCTTAATTATATTTTAATTTTAACTAGTTAACTTTTATATTTTACTATTATAAAATAGTTTTTTTTATCCCTTCAAAATAAAAACATAAAAATAAAATAAAATAAACCTTAAAAAAAATAACTACCCCACAATGCCACCCACTATTCCTCACATTACCTCCCCACTATACTATCCAACTAACATACAGAATACAGAACACATTAAAAAAAAAATAATAAAAAAAAATCACAACACTACACACAACAACACAAACACTCATGGCTAGAGAAAACAAGAAAAGTTCAACAACATATGTTTTCCTTTCTCTCACTCACAAAACACACCCAAAAGAAAATCATATGCAGCACAAAGAAAAAGAAAAATGAAGTTTGAGGTTTATTTTTATGATTCGAGTTTATTGTTCCTATTAAATCCTATTCTTTGTAATTATTCTTTATGAGAGGTGATACTTATCTTCCTTGTACAATTTAATGTGATTATAATACGTTAAAGTTATCAAATTTCATATGTGTTTGACCCATTAATATTTTTTAATATTGCAATATAAATTATGTTCAGATCTTTAATATCAACTTTTTATTTAGATATTTCATATTGTTAAATTTAGTGTAGAACTGTTAAATAGTTATTTCATGTTGAGTAAATTCAATGTCCAATTATGATGATGTGCGTATTTACCATTCAATAAAATGAACTGACAAAAATAATTAATGATATGAATTCTTTTTTATAAAATATTACTTTCAATTTGTAGGTTCTTCTTTTATTTTTATTACTAAAAAATTTTAGGTGTTCATAATTTCAAACATGCGGAATGTGCAAGACTTACATAAAAAAATATATTTGGGTGTTCTTACTAATATCATGCTCACTTTTCCTAGAAAAAATAAAAATAAAAATAAAATAAAAAGTTTGTAACTTTTTACATCTCATTTGAGTAATGATTTTATTAGAATACTAGCTAAAGAATTTTATTTTGATCCATGTAATTAATATTGAATTGTTAAATTATGTTTTTTTGTGAGTCACAATGACTGATTCTTAAAAAAAAAAAGTTAAGGTCTTTTGACTTTGTAAAAAAAATAATAATAATAACAAAAATTAATTAAAAAATAAAGAATGTGCTGAGTACCATGACTAAATTAGTTTAGTAATTTATCTTTCTGTAATCCAAATGAAAATTTGCTTACAAAAATCATTAAGTTGTAGAGAAGGCAATCATGCCTCTAACGTCCAGATGAAGAATGTGGTGACGATTTAAGTTGAGACTCATAAGATCTATAACAATAAAAAAAAGAGAGAGCAAATTAAGGTTCATAAACACAATTTATCCTAAAAATAATTTAAGACAAGTATAGGTTGATAGAAGCGATCTTGTAGAACCACGGGACTCGAGGGGTGCGTAACACCTTCCCCTCGATCAACAAAATTTCTTATCCGAATTTCTAGTTCGCAGACCAATAAAAATAAAAGAGTCAACTTTCTTTTGATTAGGGATTTAAATAAGGTGACTTGGAACACCAAAACTCAATTCCAAGTTACGATTCTGAATAAACAAAATATAATCCCATTTTAATAACGTCACTTTAAGCGGAAAAACTCTATTTTTAAAAATCACGCAAGAAAGAAATAGGGGGTGTGACAAAAAAAAATTACAAAAGTTGAAAATTTATTAGGAGAGAAAAAAAGTTATAAAAATTGATGGAAGAAAGAGAAATACGGTAGAAATTAATGGAAGAGAGAAAAAATTAATGAAAAAAAGATAAATGAATGGAAATTACTGAAGAGAGAAATGTTTATAACATTTTGCCCATTTCAACTTTTTGGACTATCTTGACTAAAAAAAGTTTAAGTCATTTCAAGTAAGAATAAAACTTATACTAAAATTCGTAATTAATGTAATATAATATATTATTTAAGTAAATGATTATTTTTGTTTGTATCGTAACACCAGTGAGATAGGTATTACCTCATTACCTCAAAGTCAAGAGTCACAACGTAACTTAAAAGTTAGACTTAGTAATATGGTGCAAGATCTTGCCCATGAGACATTAGTTATGTGTTTACTCAAAGAGAAGTATTATAGAGTATCATATACAAGTTCAATACAATGAATCAGTATAAAATCTTATCTATGATGTAAATGAATTTTTTATCAAGCCATGAACTAAGTGTTGTGTAAATGGCAATATATTATCCAAAAAATATGAATGAGAGTTATTTTTGCAAGATCAACCCTTAAGAGGACTATTTGTGGTCTTCACCCTTAATTTGTTCATCGATCAATTTAACATATAACATCTATAAACTTAAACTAAGTTTTCGTCTTTTTAAATGGGGAAGTCAATGAAAAAAAATTCTCCGTCGATTTTTTAGGTCGTGTCTCAATAAAGCGTAAAATTAAATTATAATAAAAAAAATATTAAATATATACATACCAATAAATAGTGGAGAAACTGACAATTTTAATACAAAATCTTATCCACCTCAGCGATCTATCACCGGAACCCTATCACCCATCTGAGAGAGGATAACTAAAAGTATTTTTTTAGTAATTTTTTCAATATCTCACTTGCACATTAAACTATTCATCACAGATTTTGGTGTCAATATATTCGCTTGTTATAACAGCTACATCTATTGTCTATGTTCTCTTGTTTATCAGCTTGTTTGTTGCATTTTTCATGTCATTCACGCTTTTTTCAAACATCCGATATTTATACAAATATTGCATAGTACTCATCATCTCTCCCTTAATCAAATTGTAGAAGGGTCAAATAAAAATCATTTGGGAAATCATCAGGTTTCAGATGCCTTATCACTCAGATAGAATTTGATTGATTCTAATATATCTATTTACGATTAAAAAATATATTCTTAAGTATATTCTAAAATCAAATTATGATACACGTTCAATAACATTATTATGTTAATTTAATTTGTCTTTTTTTATTCTTACAGACTATTTATTTTTTGTGTATATTCTTAAAAGACATCAAGTATTTAACTTCACATTGTACTATTATTATTTATATAAGTATGGATTAGCTCTAGTTAATAAGAAGTTACACATTTGTTTGTAATACATCACATTGGATGTTGATGTAAAACTCTTGTTTGTTAATATGAAATTTAAGTTGTTTAATTTAAAGTTCTAAAAGATTTATGATAAAATAGTTCTTTTTTTTTTTTAATTTGAATTTTGTATATTTAAATGTCCAGCTTGTTTCAAGTGAAATTAAAAACACAAAATTCACATATTTTGTCGGAGAAGAGAAATGATACTTGTCACTCTTTGCAAATATTTGTTCAAGTGACATATTTTGATTGAATTAGTGAGAAAAGAAAAAATAGTTATATTTATATATGAAAAAAATTTAAAAAAAATTCACTCTCAGTGAAAATCTATTTTTTATCATTATTTTTTAATGAGATAATTCAGTGACAAAATCACATTTTATAGCATAAATTTTTTGTTAATTTGTCATTAAAAAAACTTTTTCTTGCCAATGGAAAAACAAGACATAAAAAAAACCTTATGCATAAAAAGATTGTTTTCTCATTTTTAATGTATTGCTAGCTCTAACCACTTGCATTTAGGTCTAGTTGTAAACTACTTTTATTTCCTTTTCATTTGTTGATTGACTAACAAAAATACCTAGACTGAGCTCCTCTTCATTTTCCTTCTCTTTATTTTTGATTTATTATATCTGTAATAAATATTAGAGAAGAATATCAGTGAATTATTTTTTACATTATTATATTGAGACCCTATTTATAGATACTATATTAGACTTCTTTTCCAGCTCAGATACTATAATACAATCCTTTTTCAAGTAGGATTCTATATATTATTGTTATTCCTATTTCTATTCCTATTCTAATTAGGATTGTATTTACCTATTCCTATTCTAGCACTC
>JAOTQJ010000049.1:22815220-22835201 GCA_025642045.1 Solanum sejunctum | reverse complement strand
TTATCCGTAAAATTAGGTGGCGACTCTGTTTTTCCTTTCGAATCTCGAGAATTGGTTTTTCTCAAATTAATTGAGTTAAATTGATTTTTGATTTTTGAATTATTTTCTTTTTTTCAAAAGAGCCATTTTTCGGCATAACAAATTGTATACAAATAGCTAATAGTTATGAATTTTTCATAATTCATATAACAACTATATTTACAAATAGCTAAATTAAATATATACAAATTATATAAAATATAATAAAATTAATTAAATTGCATCCACGTGTCATAATTAACTAAAACTATAACTAAAATACTTAATAACCTAATGTTTCCTTTAAATATTGGCTATTTTTAAACTTCACCCTATCGGGTCTTCTACTATCAAGAAAAGCAAGAAGAGAAAAGAAAAGAAAATAAAAGAAGACCTATAGAGAGGAAAAAAAAGAATGTTGATTTGGCGCTGACGATAACTTTTACACTAAAGAGTAGTAACTGGTTGGAGTGAAAAAATGGAGTCGAGGAGAGTGACGAAGACGCTGGAAGATCAATGGATGGTGGAGCGTCAAGTCCGGGAGATATACGATTATTTCTACAGTATTTCCCCCGACTCCCAGTCCGCCATGTTAGCTCTCAACCTTTATCAATTTCTAGGGTTTTAATTCCTTTATTGATGAACCTTGTGTTGATTTTTCTCTTTCCTATGATAAAGCATAGAGCTGGAACGTGACAAGCACTTCGATTATCTTAGCCGAGGTCTCAGAAAACTTGGTCCATCGTTTTCCGTTTTGGATGCCAAGTAAGCTTCCTCCCCTATATGATCGTTCTCCCGACTCATCGACTGTGTGAAGTTCACACGGACGAGTTCAGTTACAATTTTGAACATTCTAGTCTTAACTGGTGGATGATAGGAAAACAAAATCAAAATAACTGGAATTATTTCTTATTACAATCTTGATGCGATTAAGAAGGAATGGAATGGAATGGAATTGACTTGAATGACTTAATAGCATATGCGCTATCCCCCACTCATTTTCTTGTATGGATCACAACGTGGTTCAACCAATTTGCTCATATCTTGCTTAACTGATCGGAACATGCTATCTCTCAGTAGCACATGTGCTATCCACCATGGATTATGCAACTTTGGTGTATCAGGTTTATTTGATACTTTCAGTGTGGGGTATAAATTTATGCATTCTGGAATTACAATAGATAGTAGATATGAACCCATAAATTTTATAAATGGGTTCAATAATAAAACTTAGCGGGAAGGACGCTGTGGTCTCCCGTTCCCAATATTCATTCCGGCTTCATTATATCATGCCCTTTTATCCCCTTTCCCATATCTCACCAGCATAATTTAGAAGTTTAGACAATGTGTTCATTAAGGTGGGATCTTGGCATCTATTCTAGTCCAATGGAACCAGAGGTTATTTTGTTATTATCGACTATTTCTTTTCCTTACTTTAGTTTCTCTTTCTAGTCGACCATGGCTTTGCTATTGGATACTTCATTCAATCGCTTTGTTGGGAGAATCTATTGATGCCAAACTGGAAAATGATGCAATTGACTTTTTGACCCATTGTCAGGTTTGTTCATTTTGGATTCTTCTGTTTAAAGTTTAAATTACTTCCTCCGTTCCATTTTATGTGGCACCCTTTTACTTGTCATGGTGGTTAAGGGAAAATGAAAGACTTTTGAAACTTGTGGTCGAAAATAATCTTTAGATATTATGTGGTTGAAATTCATTTCATTATGGGTAAAAGAGTAATTTGAAGTTAAAATGTTTGTATTATAGTCAGGTGACATTCTTTTGGGGACGGACTAAAAAAGAAAGGGGTGCCACATAAAACGAGGAAGAGGGAGAGTATTAAATTCAGCCGGCAATCAAGAGTACAATTTGGCTTGTTCCATATGATAGTCAAGTGGCTTAGATGATTATGTATCTCACAATAGCATAATAAATTATTGGAGGAGATGCTGATCACCTGTTTTGCAACTATTGACTGGAAATGGTTTTTGGCATAGCCTCTTGGATACTGTGGGGAGCATACTGACTAAACTAGTTGCAGATAACTAGTTTAGTCAGTAAACATAGTTATCCTATTAAGCCTGAGCTATCTTTTTAATAATCTTCTTTGGCAAAATTTTGGGTTTAGCTATGATATATATTTGGTTATATTGCTTCTGTGTTTGCTGCTTGTTTGTTGTATTTAGAAGTATGTATGTCTTTCTTTTAAAAAGAATAATTTGTGTACTGATGGGTATTTGTTTGGGGATGGGTGCAGAGCAAACTAATAGGTTCACTTTCACTTAGGAAATTTTATGTGTAATGAATGACGTTTTTTTTTTTTTTAAGGAGCATTCTGTGCTACTAGAGCATCAGCTTGTTTTACTTATTGAGCAGGAGAAATTCCTTGTGTGGAAGAAGTAGTTTTGAAGCATTGAAATTTAGGGAGGTAGCTTCCATTTGGCCACAAACTTTGAAGTGAAAATTTGAATTTTTGAAGTCTGATTTTGGAACTTGAAGTTGTGTTAGGACATGCATTTTACTTGATGAAATTTTCAATCTATGGCCAAACAAATATTTGAAGGTTAATTTTCAAAATTTGATCCAATGGTCAGACACTAGCTTAGATGGCTGGATGAAGCTTCTGGATGAACTAAACTTATGACAAAGAGGCAATTACTACTAAGTGAATGCCACATTCTAAATGCCTCTGTACATCTTGCTTAGGGCTGAAAACTTCAATAGGCTTCCACTACCATACAAAATTCAAATATATGGTAAACTTAATAACAATCTTCAAGAGGCTTTTCCTCCAAGGATTTTATTGTGGTTCACTGGTTCTTATGAACTAATATTGGAACTACTTGTACTCATCTCCATGCTCTTACTTTTGGCTGTAAAAGTATCATGCACTTTTAACCTTGTAGTCATCTCCATGCTTTTCCCTAAAAGTTGTAATCATGAAGAGTTAGAGGCCGGTGCACATGATTGATTCTGTTTGGGAATGACTTCTTTCGTAGTGATTCATGGAGAAAAGATTCTGTAGTGATATTTGAGATTAGTCATAGAAATGTGATATACATGATGATGAGAATGTTATCCAAATAATCGTTATTACAATATTTGCTTAATAATTCAATGTATCTGGATCTTTCTTGACTGTTATTTATGATACTCCTTTGTTTTATCATCCGCCTTTGTAGAATACTGGTGTAACTATCCTTTTTTTCTTGCCCGCAACTCTAGCTAAATTGTTTTTGGACTTTTCGCACAATAAAATGCTGTAAGATTTAGTTTCATATGTTGTTTACGGTTTACCTTCCTCACAGGATAAAGATGGTGGCTATGGCGGTGGACCTGGTCAGGCAAGTCAAATTCTCCGACTCCACTCTTAGTGCCATTCAGTCAGATTTGTGTCAGCTGCTTCATGCTTATTTTTACATTGAGTTTGATTTTGTGATGTCTTCATTTGTTTTTGATTTGCAGTATGTTTGTGGTGATGGTTGATTTGAATATTGTAAATTTGTCATCTCTATATAATTCTGTTGGAGGACTTATAATAAAAGGATACTTCTATTACGGGAAAAACAGCCATCTGAATTGATAAATATGCATTTAACCATTGTTCTTTTCTAAGTTAACTTGATACTCTTCTTTCTGTTTCTTTTGGACACAAATTTACTGTTACAAGCTCTCTTTATTCTGGCCAACCTGTTTATTTTATATGGTTCTTGTGCTTCCTACCATTAAGGTTCTTTGAAGTAATATATTTATTGCTTTGTTCAGATGCCTCATCTAGCAACTACTTACGCTGCAGTCAATTCACTCATAACTTTGGGCGCCCCTAAAGCTCTATCATCAATTAATAGGTGCACAAGCTAATTCTTATTGGTGTCTTATCTGTCATTTGCTCCTCTTGACATTGATCTAATAATATGCCTCAGAGAAAAAATGTATACATTTTTGCTGCGAATGAAAGACGCAAGTGGTGGATTCAGGTATGATGTTTTCTACTTACATCATTTGATCAGCTTCCCAAATCACGTCTTCCCATATATTTCATTCCTAGTCTGCTGTATTTATCTTCTATCAGTTTCAGCTAAAAAACCTTGGTGCTTTTCTTTCTATTTGTAAATTCATTTATCCATTTTAAAATTGCTGTTTTTCCGTTGGATGTGCTAATGTATTACTGATTCTCTTGATTAACCCTACCTGCTAATTTTGTTATGTTTTTCCTTCTAAGGAGAACTGGACTTTTGGATGAACTAACACTGTAGTTGACCCTTTTACCCTGATCTGTACAACAACAACATACCCAGTGATATCCCACAAGTGGGGTCTGGGGAGGGAAGGTCGTACGCAGACCTTACTGCTACTCCATGATCTGTAAATGTATAAAATGTTTGTGTATGTATTCTTGAGTTTGTAGATCCAAGTGTATATAACAAAAAACATCTGAGAGATCACTTGTCTCTAGCATTTTGTTTCAATATTCAAATTTCATCAATGATGGTTTGCCACTTCCTATCTTTGCAAGTTCAGACTTCAAATATTTTCTGCAGGATGCATGATGGTGGAGAACTAGATGTTCGTGCCTGTTATACTGCCGTTTCTGTAAGTGTGATCTCCTTGTAATCTGAATTCTGGCGATATCTTCATTATATTTACTGCACTTGGATGGAAAACTCTGATATCAGCTTTAGAGTAAATATAATTTTTTTATTGATGAATCATGCAAGCTATAGATGTGAAAAATTTCTGTGAAATTTGTAGGTTTCCCCTATGCAAACATTTAATCATACCTCATCCACTTCTACAACAACTATGCGTCAACCCCAAGCAATTTTTTTCTTTTTTTGAAACCCCAAGCAAGTTGAGATCAGCTATACAAAGTCTGGTTTGAGTCATAAAAATGTTCTTACTCAATCCCTCAATTTTGCACGTGTGAGCTTGCTCACGGTCCCAAGCCTGTTAAAGAAAGAGAGTTGTGGTGGGCTGACCGCTAGACTCATCATTTTATGATGAATCCTCACCATACTGATACCCTGTATGCATTTCCACCAAAGAAAATTGGATCTAGTTAAGAACTACTGTGAACTGTCTTCTTGTGCTTATTGAAGGTCAATTTGCTGAAACATGACTTTGTTTTTGAAAATAAATTAGATTCAAACATCTCCCCAAGTTGCATTTTGCAAGGCAATCAAAGCCTTCCGATGCACACCTCTCTTGCAACTTGTATAAATATTTTATACTTTATTACATGCACATTTCGCATATTACGTTCTCAGTTTTTCTCTTTTTCTTCTATTGTCTTTGGGAATAATGTGCTTTCATATTAATTGATACAGTTAGTTTTTTAGGTTGCAAATATATTAAACATTGTGGATGATGAGCTGATTCATGGTGTTGGGAATTACATCCTAAGGTTGGTTTGAGCTGCGCACTCATCTACTACAGCTCATTCAACTTTCTGTTTATGTATTCCATATTTCATAAATTGTAATTTCTCTATTTTTGATTTACTGATGTAGTCGTCTTCCAAGAGAATGACATGATAGATGATGTGTAACACATAGAATTACAGCATGTCAGAAATCTGTGAGTGTTAGAGGAGTGCAATCTGACAAAAAGATAACAATCAGAATGGAAGGCAAGTTAACAGCAGTCAGGAGACTAGCGATAATATGAGTGATTATTTTCTCTAAAACCCAACAGATTCACTGGTTAACTGTCATGAATTGTGGATATGTGGTCATACATGCTTGAAAAGCAGATTGGAAATGATCACCTCCAACAAAAGATGCAACAAGATAGCACGCGTAGAGGATCATGAGTGAAGATTGGTCAAGATGGTTTAATCATGCTTATATTAGCCTTCAGTACCTGTCTAGGTACAATACTGAAATAATTGAAGCTGCTCTATAGGCAACGAGATAGGTTTGAAATCACATGTAAAAAGTTGTTTAAAGACCTACAATCACCCAAAAACCACTATATCAATTAGTTTAGATTAAGGAAAAGAAAAGGATTAGTTGTTGTTAACCTTACATTAGGTCGTGTTTGCCAGAAGTCCTTTTGTTTGATAAGACATATCTTCATGGCAGAGCAGGTGTGAGATTTTAAGAACTAATACATATTAAAGACAAAATATTGAGTATTGGATGGCCCAAAGTAATAGATTTGGAGTATTCATATTTCTGTCACCTACTCGTCTGGAATTGATGCTAGTTAATTTGATTGATATTTACTGATTAGTCATCAGTGCATGGTGAGCTCCCATTCTTCAAGGATTAAAATATGAGAGATAAGTGATGTTTCCCAAGTTATTGCCATATGAAAAAATTGATAGTCCTTTTTGAATAAAAACTTAGGAAGTATTCTTTTGTTCTAGTTTGTTCTCTCATGTTTTTGATTAAATTCCAGTCTCATAATAAGAATTATTTAGCTTGGATAAATAAGAAATTATTCTTAGTTTCGGAAATACAAGATAAGAAGCAGGTGGTAGCTCTTTCTTTTCCTTAATGCCTCTCAGTTTTGTTCGAATTCATTATAAAAATATATTCTCTTGGATAAGCCTTTCCTAAGCTGTTCTCTCATTTTTGTTTCAGTTGTCAGACTTATGAAGGTGGAATTGCTGGTGAACCAGGTTCTGAAGCTCATGGTGGGTAAGTCTCACCTGGGAGATATTCTCATCTTTTTAATATTGTTTCACTCTTTTTCTCATATTTCTCTTTCAATGTTAGTTAACATTGTAGAACTATAACTTCTCAGCTTATGATGTTACTGAAGCCCTTTACATTTAACTCATTTTCTAGGTATACTTTCTGTGGCTTGGCCGCAATGATTCTTATCAACGAGGTGAACCGATTGGACTTGCCAAGATTAATTGTAAGTTGCTTAGGACTCTGTTGGGGATTGATGAATGTTGCTAAGATAATCATGCGTGCTCTCTCTCTCTCTCTCTCTTTTAACATCAGGGTTACAGGACTCTGGTATTCCTGTTACTGTCATGAAATGGGATGTTATCAGCTTTTTTTACAGGCCTTTCTGAACGCAAATGAAACTGAAACTAGAAAAGTATCTTGTATAGTAGTTGCATTTTAGTTCGTCTTCTGAAATGTTCCAGATTGCTTTTTGGTGCCTCATCATAAAAAGCAAAGGAGAAGAAAAAGAACATAGAGATGAGCTGAATCCCAGCTGGCAACTGAAGAAATGGAGAAGTATTTTAGTGTTGTGACTACTGAGTACAGGAGATTATTGTAGAACCCCCCCCCCCCCCCCCCCCAAAAAAAAAAAAAAAAAAAAAAAAGAAATCATTGATTTTACAATGGTAGGCTATTTTATTTTTATAGATACAACTGTTTATTGGATATTTAGGACTTTGATACACTGGAAAAGTTAGCATATGGAAAAAAGTGAATTGATGATAAACAGCTGGGGAATAACATGCAGCATTTTGGTGGTTGTCCCTTATTGGGGATGTTGGAGTATAAAACTTTTGAATGCTTTTTATTACCTTGTGGTCTGGTCCTTCCCCGACCCCGCATATAGCGGGAGCTTAGTGTACCGTGCTGCCTTTTTATATGGTGGATAGGAAGACATCTAGGAGCCCAGGACTGGCCTTCTGGCCTTTAATTTTGCTTTTGATGTTGTTTTCACCTTAAATCTACTTGACTGGTCCATTTTGTAGCAGCTGCAGGGAATTCCTTCACCAGGTTCTGCTGCTGCAACCCTGGGATGGTTGGGATTGATTATTAACCAATATATTAGTTCTTTTTCGTATAGTAGTACCACCACGTGACTCTTTCTCAGTCTCTTTACTTCTCTTAGTAGTTTCCTTCAGTTGCTTTTTTATAAATATTCTCAAGTCAAGTTCTATCGAGTTGGCGAAATGGTATTACTTAAATTTGGTTCATCTGATGGTATTGATGAGTATGATGTATTGCGATTATATATCTTTAGGATTGGGTGGTATTTAGGCAAGGAGTCGAAGGTGGATTTCAAGGCAGGACAAATAAATTAGTTGATGGATGCTATTCCTTTTGGCAGGTGACTACCAGATTTACCTTTATGTCCCGAACTTTTGTTTCCAGTTTAATTACTGAGCTAAGGATTACTGTTCGTCCAGGGTGCAGTACTGTTTCTTATACAAAGACTAAATTTGGTAGTCCATGAACAACTAGGGCTGTCAAATGACCTTGGTACAGAAAGTGCTGATGATTCTTCAGAGTCAGAGTTATCTGTTGAAGAAGTGCATTTGAAAGGGACATCCTCTCATGTTCAGAAGACACGCGGTCTTGGACAAGAAGGTATATCAATTGGAAGAACAAATAGTTCAAAAGGCCCCAAAAAAGTACTCCTGTATGATTAGTGCTATTCAACTTAGTCCTTTGAATTTTAAAAAGGATATCAAGTTATTAGGGAAGCCAGTAGGTGGAATTTAATAAATGAAGGGTGAAAGGACTATATTCCATCTTAAACCACTTCTACTGTCACATAATTTTTAATTTGCACGTGGATTGTATCTGAACTTGATATCTCCAAATGGGCAGGTAATTAGTAACCTATAGTGCTATCAGCTGGACTTCACCTTAACTGAGTACCATACGTTTGATGCTTCAAACAATGTGTGTGTACAATTAGGATAATCAAATCAGTTTTGTGTCCCTTACCCTGATTCAATTATCCATTTGATGGTGTACCGATATTGCTTGGTGTAGAGCATTTCATGAAAGTTTGAAACTCTGACAGCTCCCAATATTTTTTTCGAGATATGTTAGGTTATCATTGTTTCTAATCACATCTTTTTCATTGTTTTTGGTGCAGGACAAGAAAATGCTTCTGATAGCCCAAAGATAGCAGATACTGGATATGAGTTTATCAACCGGCCCATAACTATGCAGCCTCTCTATGACAGCATGTATCTCCAGCAATATGTTCTTCTTTGCTCCCAGGTGCTTAAATTTTGAGAATATATATTCTAAAGCTCCCTGCTCACTCTTGCATGCACAAGCTGAAAAATAAAGGATAAAGAAAATACCTCAAGAAAGTTATAATCGTATAAGAAGCTAGTATTTTGTTTATTAAATACGTAACATCACTGATCTGCATATGAGAAACCGCTTTATTTGAGCTTTCTGGGCCCTTTGTAGTTAGAGAAAGAATTAATTATGTCGGGTTTCTTTCCTAGTTTCATTTGAAGATGGAATTGTTTGTCTGATTTGGAGCACATTAAACCACACTTTTTTTTTTCTAGAACAGCTTGAATATCATTTGTCTACTGAGCATCGTTATTTTTCCTTTGACATATAAATTCAAGAGCCTCCGAAAGGCATATGTATTTGATATAATATTCTTTTTGAATTTGTTTTGGAACGTGAAGTCATGAACTAATAATCCTCTTAATTGGTGTCGGATTCCAAAGCTCTTTTACATTCATTTCGCAATCAGAATTCAATTTTCATGTGTACAATTGGGAACTATCTGTTCATTCTTCAAAGGGAAAAAGGAAGTTAAGTGGGTTTTAAATATTCTATATCAGATGCATCGACTCATCAAGATATTAGTGTTAGATTCTTTTGGCAGTGTAGTATTGTTGTTTCTATTGCTTTTATACCTTTTTCAAGATTCTGATATCATGTTGCGGATATAGATAAATGGAGGTGGTTTCAGAGACAAACCTGGGAAGGGTAGAGACCACTACCATACGTGTTACTGTTTGAGTGGTCTTTCAATTGCTCAGTATAGCTGGACCAACGAAGCAGATTCTCCACCATTACCCAGGGATGTATTTGGTCCTTATTCCACATGTCTGTTGGAACAGGTTCACCCACTCTTCAACGTCGAGTTGGATCGGTATTATGAAGCTCGCAAATTCTTCTCATGCTTGTGAGAGTATTCCACCACTTTCATTAGCACCAACTTTTCAGAAGGACCGGTATTATGAAGCTCGCAAATTCTTCTCATGCTTGTGAGAGTATTCCACCACTTTCATTAGCACCAAGTTTTCAGAAGCGCTGGTGAATCCAGAATTTAGAGGAGTCGGATTCAAAAGAATTGTAATCCTTTATATATATAACAATGTTCTTGCATTTGTATACATAATACGAGTTGAGAGTAAACCGGTACCTCTGAACCAGATGAAGTAGCTCTAAATCTGTCTCTGTTTAGTTCTGTGGACAGCAATGCGAAATTGCAGATATGCATGTTACGTGTGTTGTTTTTACTAATTCCTGAACGAAAAGGGCCGTATAACTGAAATGACGAAGCAAATAGTCATGTTAATTCAGCAAGCTATTTATCTCCTGTTTTGGACACAAAATTAAAAAAGAAACCGAAGATAAACATGTAAGTTTAGTGTTCATCTTTTTTCTTACTACAGCAGAGTACAAAAAAGAACATTCAATTCTACTTTTTGTAGTAAAATCTTTCGGTTATAATCGAGTAGTACTTTATATCGTTTTTTGAAAAAAAAATTGTCAGCATAGTTTTTGTTTGGAAAATTAGGTAAAATGGACTTGAAACCTGTTATTTTTGGACTGTACATGTGAATACTGTAACCCGTATTTAGTAGTAGGAGCTTTCCCAAATTTTAGACGTGGAAGACGACAGTGGAAACCGCCAAAACTATCATTATCGGCGAGACCTCATCTTTCAACTTCCATTCATTAGTCTATGTTTTAATCAATCCTATTTCTTCTTGTAGACTGTTCGGTTCTTCATCATGGAATTGAATCATACCAAGCAGACTCTGAAAACGGCTATGGAGAATGAAAACCAGCATCTCTCTCTCTCCGATTCAGATTCTACTGATTCTGATAATGATAAAGCTATTACTTTCTCTTCTCCAGCTCGTTTTCATAGTGGCTCCGATTCTGATGGTTCCACTAAGTCTCAAACAGATAAAGTGACTATCACTAATACTATCACTAATTCTGCTACTGCTACTGCTCATGGCACGGGTGATAGAGATTCATCTCAGCCGAGGTCTTCAATTTCCGCTGATTCAGATGGTTTTCGTAAGTGCGAAAAAGATGAAGTTAGTAAGATTGATTCTACTACTGCTATTGCTAATGGAGATTCTATTAAGGTATCTTTCCCAACGGTGGAATCTCCGCCGAGGTCATCAATTTCCGCTGATCAAATTTCTCTTCCAAATGAGTCCTTTGCTCAGCAGGATAATAAGCCTTCTGCAGCTGCTACGCGGAGTCCACCGGAAAAACCTCCGATACCGGAAGCGGTGGTGAAGACGTCTATCAAGGAGGAGCCACTGGCTTTGGTGAAAGCGGATCTGTTTGTCAGAGATGATACAGCTAGTGTTAAGGAAGGGGGAGACGGCGGCAACCATCGGCAGAACCATCGGCAGAGAGTAAGGCCACAGTTGTCGACTTTAAGAAAAGTGAAGAGGGATGAGACGGTGAAGAAAGCAGCTTTAGGTTTTAGGATATTTGGGTTTTTGTTTTGTTTGGTTTCCTTTTCTGTTATGGCCGCTGATAGGAATAAGGGTTGGGCTCTGGACTCTTTCGAACGTTACAAGGAGTTCAGGTTGGTCACTTGTTCTCTTTGCATTGACTATTTTAATTCTGCAGCTCATTAAGTTTCACTCTTTCACAGCAATGAATAAATGTGTTAGGCGATAGTGTGTGTTATGAATGATAATATTGGTAGGTGAACTGCATTGACAGGTACTGTATGTCAGTGAATGTCATAGGATTTGTGTATTCCGGAGCTCAGGCATTTGATTTAGCCTACCAATCTGCCACCAGCAAGAACATCTTGCAGCACCGTTTGCGCTACATGTTTGATTTTGCCTTTGATCAGGCAAGTTGTTTCATCCCAATTACATGAATACATGGTGTTTATACCAAGATAATGAACACAACATTTATGTCTTTACACGTCCATTTTCATGATTAAGTGGGTGCAAAGACTACCTTCCATAATTGTTTTAAGCTTTAAGAACTGACTTTTTCTCTTTTTGGGGTAATGGAAGTTATGACTTATATTAAGTACGTGAGAGCTTTGATTGAGAGGGAAAATTCGTTAATGGTGTTGATTATTTTGCACTAGCCTGGTGTAGACTGTTGTAGCTATCTAACTCTTAGTAAAATGTATAGAAAAATGGATGGAGAAGGATCATATGCCCCATAAAAAAATGTTTATTTTTCATAGAATTCACTCAAAAATATACCTGCAAGGTTGGAGGAATTTTTCCTTTATGATCATCTGGATGCCTATTAATTGCTAACTTTCATTGGATGGAAAATACTAACAGGACCATTCAGCTGTAGAATCACCTTTCTTTTTTGTGGCATCTCCTTTTGAGCCCTGTGTTTGACGTACCCTCGGCTTTATGCCTTTCACAGCAACAAGTTCTTTTTTTCATTTATCTTGAAGGAAATTTTCTTCCTTTAACCAATATTGACTCCTCCTAAAATCAAACAAATAGATATGTTTGTTAGATAAACGCCATCCGTTTCTGAATCTAAGAGTTATTTAGCTTGTTTGCATACGCCGCACTAGCAGATTGAGTCCTGTGATGAAGTTCTTGTAGTTTTACATGAGCATTCCTTATAGGCTTTGTTTTGTGCACCCTCTAAATTCTGAAAGGTTATAGAATGACTAGAACTCCGCTACTGGCTAACTGAATCTGTATGGAAGATACAAAAGTAAAGTAAGAATAATGTCCGGTAGTGATTGCAAAGAGGATACCGAATTTCTTCAAACTTCAGAACCTTATTTTTCTGTTGGATACCTTAGTGGATTTGGTCATTCTCTTGGGTAGTATAAATAGATCTTGAAATTTTTTAACTTGATAAGATGTGAATTAAAGTGAAATGTTGTTTCTTTTGTTGTGTTTCCAAATGAGATTTCTTGGCAACTTTTTATCTTCTAGTCCATTTTTTGTAATTTTTTTTACAAATATATAGTTTATTTATTGGTACGTGTTGTGTACTTCTGGTTTAGTTAATTTAATCCTAAGAACCAATAATTAATAGTTAAAAAGTTTATAGTACTTATGAATCATAATCTGACAATTTCCTGCTCCTGTGCATGCAATTATTTTGATCTTCAAAAAAAGAAAAAAAAAAAAGCAATGAACTATCATATTTCTATATAAAATGTAGGCATAGATTATTTTTATATACAGAGTGGACTCAGTTGTTTGTTAATGAGTCATGAAATGGACTTTGAAGAATGCATATTTGTAGTTAGCAGATGTCAGCCTATTTGCATTTCTTTGTGTAAAGCATCTTCTCCTCTGTGAGAGTTATTGCACTTATACAACCTTACTGTCTCCATCCCACTAAGCCACGTCATCAAGTGGCTCCCAGAGTGATCCGAGGATATACCAGCAAGGATTCTTTTGAGACCAACTACATAAACATCTATATCATATTATCTCATACTTAGTAGCCGAGACAGATTGTATTGATAGATAATAAGATGTTACATTAAAGCTGATGTTAAATATCCACAGTTTAGGGACCTGGCTAACGTTTAATTTGAGGCCAACCAAAGAAACAAATTTAGGTCATATCTACAGGAAATCATAATTTTTCAAGGTTGAATAAGGAACCAGAGCACATTTTATACTTGTTTAGCCAAGCTGGTACCTGGTCCATATGGAGCTTCATTTTCTTGGTGATTAGACTAGAAACTTAAGGCGACTGCCTATTTCATGCCTAAACTTGTGGATATTGCATTGATGCTCGTAACTTCTGTTATGTTTACTGTTTTTCTATATGACAGGTGGTAACATATCTTCTGATATCAGCATCATCTTCTGCTGCTACTCGCATTGATGATTGGCAGTCAAATTGGGGGAAGGACAAGTTTCCTGATATGGCAACCACCTCTGTAGCAATGTCCTTCCTTGCATTTGTGGCATTGGCCTTCAGCTCCCTTGTATCCGGCTATGTATTATGCAACTCCAGATCAACATAATCGTGTGCAATGCTTGGGTGTATTTGTTTGTCATCCTTCAAAATTTAATATAATTGTATGATATGTAAAATCAGTTGTGGTTGTTCAGGTGAATACATACTGAGGTTTTTTCCTTGAAGAAAAAGTTAATTGTGTTGTAATGCTCCTTGAATAAGCTTTGGGATGATGCTAGATTTGCGTTACACAGTTTTCTGTTGTTGTTAGTGAGATCAAAGCCAGATGTAATGCAACTTGTGAACAAGTTATCAGCTATTGAATTGATTAGCCATATTTTTGGTCTGGTTTTCCTAAGGCCTTGGAATGCATTAGACCCCCATGTCTTTGGAGAATCACATCTTCATGAAATACCATGCCCTTTTTTCTTCTGGAGACTAGAGTTTATTGCGATAATGATTCAAACTTTCTCCATATTGTGGAACCGTCAATGAATTAACAAAGAACAGTGACTTGTCAATTGCTTCTTGTGGACTGAATATTGTTGCTGTTATATAACAACAAACTGTTGCACGGATGCAATTACGATCGACTATATGGTTTTCAAATGTTGACAAGCTTCCATCATACACACACACTGAAGCACCATGATGATGGAGTCGGTTGAAGGAAGACAGAGTGAACAGGACACTTATCTTTTGACATTCAAATCTCTATTTATTTTTCTAGAAACCAGCTGATATTCAACAACGATTTTCTTAAACAAAATATCCCATAAAAACATTTTACACCTTTTGTCACCTTGAAGAGTTTAACCATGGAAATGAAATTATGTGACCCGTTTATCATAACTTCACTGGGACAAAAGCATTCTTCAATTATGTAAGACAGTCGACAAGGGTGTTTGTGAAAGTTCAATGACTTTAGCGATATTCTTTAAATTTATATTCCATCAACTGAATTTGGAATATAATTGTGATTCATGAAACTCATTTTTCAGATCAGATTTCATGAGTTATTTTTTTTTTTCAAAAGGAGAAACTAAAAGAGAACAAATTAAATAAAATGTTAATATTTTACTATGTAATAAGAGTCATCTATTGTTTGAAAAATAAGAGCAAAAAAAGTATCAGGCACAACATTATTAGAAGCCAAATATCACAAACTAGTTTTAATGCATTATTATTATTATTATATATATATATATATTATTTTTGTTTTGACTTTTGAACATTAACTGACGATTGTTTTTTCAAAACGATGGGAGTAGCATGCTGATATGGAACGCGGCTTCTCTCCGGTAGAGGTTCTGTCCATTTCCTCCAGTGATGTCTCTTTCTACCATTTCGATCTTGAAAAAAACATTGACACTAGTCATTATCAAAATTCACATAATTGGCTTTAACTTATTTTGTGTGTACATATTAAGACGTCATACAATAACAACAACAACATTACCCCAATGCCTCAAGGGCTTTCGCCTATTGCGGGGTAAGGAGGGTCGCATGTACGCAGCCTGATCCCTATATTTAAAAACATAGCGCGACTGTTTTCGGATGATCCATGATAAGCGTCGAAAGTTGCATTGACTAATTGTTACTTCACAATTGAAAGAAGGACAAACAGTTTAAAGCGTCATTCATACCCCAAAACAAAAAAATAGTGAATCTTTGTCTGTATCCGAGATTGATGGAATATTAATACGTCATACAAATTACAATATTGTGTTAAGATAGTTACTTGAGTTCGGCAACAAAGTAATTGAAATCATTTTTATTTCAACAATAATTAAATCTTACAATAGCAAAAGTAGGCATACAAATATACTAAATTTTCTTCATGAATAACATCATTTGAATTGTCGATACTACTAATTCATAACACGTATCCAATATTGTTGCATTATCTGTGAAATCTTTTAATAATCTTGCGAGTCCAGACACCAACAATAATAATCAGACCTTGACAACTCCAACAATTGCTCAGGAGTCATCCTGTCAAGCTCATTTTGCCTCCAAGATGCAAAATTATTTTTATTTTGTGGATCACTAGCAAGAGGATAATTCTCTTTTTTGTGAACTTGTGATAATTTCATCCTCATGTAAAGTCTCATTGTGGCCACACAGTCTTCATAGGGATCTTGTACTCCAATTTGAATATCATACCTACATACAAATTTTCATTATTATTGTCCATTATTTCAAATTTATAAGGATAAAGTTCAATTTGATGCAATATTAATATTTATATTATTACCCGAGGTAAGCTTTGGTCAAGTACTTGAGGGAGTTGCTGAGCTTGCTTGTTTTCATGAGTGGTGGATATTTTGCAGTATCCCTTCATAAATAAAAAATATTCAAACAAATGTTACAACATCAGAAACTACGTAAATATATCCGATCATCTAAGTTTACAAGCCGAAATATACATCATTTATACACTTTGATCGGTTATGTTGTGTATATTTTTTTTCTGGTCAAGAACGTATGTATATTTAATATTATACTACTTATACACATAATGTTTACATTTTGTAAACTAGATGACTCAAAGACATTTAACTGTAATTTTTCTATGTTCTATAGTAATATATATAAGAACAACTACGAGCTAGTAAGAGTTGATTTCATGTTTGTTTGTTTGTTTTTTTAAGCAGTAAAGTTACAATTTCTTTTTAATCACATTATATATCTGAACTTTACAAGAAAGTAATAAAATTTTATCCACTATAAGAGTCACTTTGGTGGAAACTTTAGTGTGTCAAGTTTAGTTATTTTAATGTTACAAAATATAGTTTCGTGATTTTATTATTAGTGAATGAAGTTCAATTACTACAAAAGAATTTATATATGATCAAATAATTTACCTCATTTTTATTGCTGGATAATCCATCTCCAAACATTTAAGATCATGATCCAAACCATGGCCAACAAGAATCCTGGACCTTCCCCCTTTAGAACGGATTTGCCAAACAGGTTCACCATTACAAAGAAATTCTTGAATTTTTCTTGACACATTCCTTAATGGCATTGCATCCCTCAAATATTCTGGCCTTATGCCCGTCATTTCATACCTATAAACAAATATACATTTCAACATCGTTAATATAAGAAAGATTTTACACCATCACGTCACTTTCTTCTTGTCATGGTATCGTAGGATAATATATCAACTAATTAACATTTTATAATTGAGATTAGAATTTAAAATAATCAACATGTTATTAGGTTAAATTGATCACCTGTAGTTAGTGACAGGAATGTGTGGTTTGACATATGAATGAAAGAGTATCCTTTCATGTTCATCAATGAGACAAACCCTTGCACAAAGGTCTAAAGATCCATCACTCCCACCACCAACCATTTTACAGGCAAGGGCAACCACTCTTCCTCTGCTATTATCAATTCTTAGTTCATCTTGAATCCCCAAATTTGCCATGCGATACAATAAACCCTGTAATAAGACAGTCACAATTTGACATGATATCAGAACTGACAAATATAGATTTTGGGTTCAAGTATTATTATCAAAAAGATTTTTCCTTGATGTATTTAATTTGGTCATGAAAAAGATACACAAGTGAGGGGCATATTGAAGAAGTTTTATTTTATGAATCAGATCAACAAAAGACTGGATATCAATGGATCATACTAATAGTGTCATTTAAAATACCCTGTCACATATTTAAATGAAAAACATGTTCGCTCAAATTATTTGAATTTTCAGATGAGACGAACACGAGTGCTAGAATTAATTGCGTACATTATTGTTAGGACTTGAGATGCATGATTCCCTATGAGCCCTTAGAGAACTCCTGCTGCCAAGGATTGACAAACAAATATCACATCCTCTCTCCTTGAAAATTCTTTCACATTCTGCCTTTGGAAGTGGCCCTGCAGATAGTATGAATTAATTAATTGGGAGTATATTAATGACCAAATAAAAAATTTAAACTCAAAAGTTAATGACTTTTTATTTGGATAAGTATGCCCATACCAATAAGGTGCTCCCTAAGAGATTCAAAAGAGCGGCAGTGCTTTTTGCAAACACCACACATGGGTTCATGAACTGAATGATAAGATGTTCTCATGTGTTCCACTAAGTGCTCCTTTTTGTTGAACTGCCGATAGCACGCTGCGCATTTGTTCCTGCAGTCCCATGAATAAATTGTACTTGAGAAATATCGTTTAGCAAATAATCCTCTTTTTGTTCAGTTTATGGACAGCATGCAGTCTAAAATTAGTCTAACGTTTCTCAATTTTATGAGAAAATGGTCTACAATTTTGGCAAGCTATCGTAAAAAATTTGATGACCGTTAAAGATTTTGTCTGTAAAGTTGAGCATATGTAAAAAGTTAAATTAAACAATGTCCTGAAGGGTAATCATTTTCCAATGATCATATTTGCGCAAAAGAAAAAAAACAGAACATTTGAGTAAATGAGGTTAGTATAAGAATGAATACCTGAGAGTCTCTGAAGACTCACATCTATGATCCATTATAGCAGTTAAGAGTAGTGATAGATATGATGATGCTTCAAGTTCTAAAGGTTGATTTAGTTGAGAGAAAAGAAAGATATTTGATGAAGAAGGTGAAGGTCTCCAGCTATTTATACAAGTTTTTTGAAGATGAAATTGCTCTTGTTATTAAGCAAATATGTTTAAAATCATTATGTAGGTTAAAGCCTGTCTGTTTGTCTGTGATCCAGACAGGTTACATATGTGTCGCAAGGAGAAACTGGAAATTAAACATTTGTGTTAGTCCAAATGTTTCGGGTCTGGTCCACACTCGGTAATTCTACTGCAGAATATTTATCCTTGCTTTTACTTGTTTTTTATTTTTATTTATCATTTTTAACATAGAATTAAGGATCAAAAACACATTTTAACTATTTCACATTATTGAGTTTCATATCTAAAATATTATCTGAACTACTAACTCAATGGTTAACTAGCGAAACACGCCTCAATATTGACTAGTAGATCAAATATTTGTCCAGAAATACTTCTAACTGCATTTGTCCATAAAATTTTCGTCTGCATGGCATATATATATATATATAACAACTTTATTTGTTGACAAGTTAATTTTTTTTTTTTAAAAAAAAAAGTTTGATTGACTTCTTTAAAACCCTAAACTATCTCCTTTTAAATCAGAGATATCGATATCCAGACAAAGTCGACGACTAAGAAGGTGAAGAAAAAAATGATAGATGTCACAGTTAGAATAAATTCATTTATACATTGATAGTTTTAATCTTTAACCTAATATTTATATTTTTAGATTTTTCGAAGAATAGTTATTTTTTCACATGAAATGTCACGTGAAAAGATTTTTAAATGCAAGAGCGAGTTTACATACACATATCATTAGAAATTAACCTAGATGTGTTTTGCTAATTATGAGATGATAACTCTTAATTAACCTATCAAGAAAAATGAACATAAATTAATATGAATATTGTGATAAAATATTTATATTATTATTTTCTCCGTCCTATTTTATGTGACATCCTTTAAATTGATACGACATTTAAGAAAAAAAAGAAGACTTTGAAACTTGTGATCTATAATCATTCTTAGATATTTGTGTGATTGAAAATCATTTCATTAAGGGTAAAAAGAGAATTTCAAAGATAAATTGTTTCCAATTAGAATAAGGTGACATTTTTCTTGGAACGAATCAAAAAGAAAAGGATGTCACATAAACTGGGACAGGGAGAATATCATTTTAAAAAAGGTGTACAAAATCCAGAATGAATGATTAAAAGTGAACGAAAAAAATATTGCTAGTATTAGGCAGGGTGACAATTGGGAGGGTTGGGTCATATTTGAACAAGTTATAATGGGTCAAAACACCAAATAGGTCAAGACCTAACCAAACCCAAATTTGTTTGAGTCAAAATGAGTTGGGTCAAAACGGATTGAGTAATTGATTATAAAGAGGGTCAAGACCCAACCCGATCCAATGTTTACTAAGTTTTACTTATTTTTTTTTTTAATATTTTAATTAGTAATTAATTAAATTATATTTTTTTTATTATGGTTCTACTCCCTCTATTTCAAATTAAGTGAATTATTGGGCTATATCACACATATTAAGAAA
>JAOTQJ010000049.1:22799204-22812210 GCA_025642045.1 Solanum sejunctum | reverse complement strand
TTCAATATCATTATATTTCTCCTCCCATGATACGCGCATGAGGGCCTAGTTAAGACAATGGGCCGCAAGCCCAATTCCTGCCTATTATGTGCGTCTGTCTTTTTCATCAATCTCAGATGGAACAAAAGTTTGTTATTTTTTGGTTTTGAGTTATGATGGTATAAAGAAAAATATCTCTTTAAACTGTCTGCACTTCTTTTAATTATGTAGTAGCAGTTAGTCAATGCAACTTCGACGCTCATCATAGGTTATCCAGAAACAATCGCACTATGTAGGTCAGACTGCGTACATTCGACCTCCCCTTATCTCGCAATGAGCAAAAACCTTTAAGTCATTAGGGTAATATTGTTGTTGTATGTGCGTCTATCTGAAATTGGCATGTGCCTCTCTTCTAAAAATGGAATGGACAACACAAAACCTAAAAATCTTTTGTACGCTACCAACTACTCTGACTACACAGTATAAAATGTACGCATTCCAAATAAATATTCCAAACTACTTATACTTTATAGAAGCTAATTTCATTTCATATGGTATACTTTTTCTTATTTTATTTTTAGTAAGATGATTTATAATAATATAAATATTTATTAATTTTTATTTTGTAGCACATTTTTAAAAAATATCTATTTTAAAATTTTTTTATATTGGGTCAAATGAGGACAAAATATCACATTTGTTGGACTTATTATGATGGACGTAGAAGGCGTAATAATAATAAAAGATACGGGCCAGGGGTACATCAACAAAATCAAGTCCAGAAAGGACATTGCTTTGTCCTTTCAAAATTGCCTCATTTCATATCATAATCTTTTTAGGGAATTATTGGAAATATATCTTCCACTTAATTAGGCGCAGATCGTTCTCCCATCAATTCCCTTGATGTCAAAACATGCCCCGGTTGCTAATAAAACAGCTACTCCATTATAATATTTCTCAGAGATAAGTAATTTAAGAGGACGACAAAAATTTATAATAATATAATTATTCTAATAAAAAATTGTTAGAGTTGAAGAATGGACAGACGACTTATCTCTTCTCTTGAAAACTAGCTTTGAAAATTGAGTTAAACTCAAATGTAAAAGTGGATTAGGATCTCAAATTGGTTAGAAAATAAATGAGTAAATTTAGACAATACTCCTCTCATGAATTAATTTTTTAAATTGAATTAAACTCAAATGTGATATACCAAGACAAGTTCAATATGCACTTGATTTAATATTAGTATATAATATTGAAAAAAAGAAAATTATCTTAAGACTCATTACATAGAAATCTGCACAAAATTGTGTCGGGATTAGCACAACAAAAATATATTATAATCTCTACCGATTTCCATAGTATTCTGGGTACAATATCTCTGATCAATTTGTCCCTTAGAAAAATCTGTACCAAAAATATACAGTCCCTTGTTTGCTATTTCTGGACACAACTCAGACAAAATATTACTACTAAATTTGATATTTCCCCGTCCATTTTTACTTCAATGCTTTGAGACATGCATAGACAAACGACTATTATTGTTAATATTAAACATAAAATTAGGAATCAAATAACAACAATAATAACATTACCCAATGTCTCAAAGGATCCTGCCCATTGCGGGATAAGGGGGGTCGGGTGTACGCAATCTGACCCCTACATTTAAAAACATAGCGCGACTGTTTCTGGATGACTCATGATGAGCATCGAAAGTTGCATTGACTAATTGCTACTTCACAATTGAAAGAAGCGCAGACAATTTAAAGAGTCATTTTATTTTATTCCATCATACCCCAGAAGTCAAAAAATAGTGAATCTTTGGCTCCATTCAAGATTGATGAAAACAAAATTTGGAATCAAATGATAAATTAAATTAGATAAATAAAAATATATATCTATTTATAATATAGTGAATACATAAGAGAAAGTAGTGATATACCAAAAAGAAATACAAGTCCAAATGATTGAGTAATCACTCTCCAAAGGATGAAGTTACTCTACTTCCCCTGGGCCTTTAATTAGAGGTCTCGAATCGAGCTTTGAGTATGAAAAAATTCATGCTAAGGAACGTTTTCTCTTTGAATGAGATTTCACAATACAAATTTAAAATAATTTAATTTTAATATAAATATCTAACATCAAATAAAATATCAAAATAAAAATTGATTAATCGAAACGAGCATAGGGCATGGGAAGCCATAGGCCGAATCTTAGATCTAGAAATGTGCGTGTTAGATGAGTTAAATTTGACCCTGTGTAGCCCGCTAACTACTACTTAGCTTTCAGCACCGAAAACTTGATGGTAAAGTTTGTCATTATTATAAGGCAGCCAAAAGTCAAATTGGTGATCATGTACATACATAGCTTGTGCAAAAACAAAGGTTGTTTTTAAATTTTGAGGCAAGTGCAGCTAAAAGAGAGTTCACACAAATAAAAATAATCAAAGTTTTCAACATGTTCACTATATAAAAGAAATTAATTTTATGTTTAAAGATGAGTTTTTTTTAATAAAGTTTTAAACTCTTTAACTAATCTGAAGTTGTTTGAGTTATATGATGTTGTTGGGTTGCTATATCCTGGAGGGTATAAATCAAGAGATATACTGCTAGATCAATGTCTATACTTCAACTAGAAAATTTATTTATTAATTTTGTTTATTTTATTTTTAAAATATAATTTATTCCAATTTGTGGTATATTTATCAATAAAAAAGTTATTGATCAAACAACGATTCCAAATCGAAACAACCGGCAAAAATTTCTGGATACATTCATATAGTAGTATTTTATATGTGTACATCCATACAACTCTTCCTACTAGTATTTCTTATGTTTTATTTAATTTTAGACATTTTTGTCATGTACAATTATTCAAATTCAATATTAAAGGGTATATTTTTCATATATATTATATATAATAATAATAATAAGGAGGACGAAAATTAAGTCGTGTGCTATGTACTTGCAATAGAAAATGTAGGTCCATAAGCTTCACCAGCTACCCAGCAGGAGGTTATACCATGAGAATATGGTCTGATTATACAACACAAATTAAATAGAGATATAAAAAGAATATTTGATAGATAGAGAATATTTTAACCAATAGTTTTTTAATTTAATAATTAAATTTGTCTGATGACGTCGATAGTTTGTGAGGACCAGATATTATTATTTTCTCAAAGGTGTCCGTGGGACTAATCATATTCTACTGAACTGCTTTTGTCATTTCTATTTAATCTATATATGATGTTGATTAATTTTGGAAACTACCAAGAAAATTTGTTTAATTTGCAATTATTTCCTCAATTTCAGGTACACAAGACTAAAAAAAGAAAAAAAAGGGTCCCTTGTACAAGATAGATCCGTGACCATATATATCAAGATTTTCTTCTTGAACCCTAGGAAAATTGCATCCATTTATGTAAGAAGAAAAAGGAATTTCTCATTCATTGAACTTACAACTTTTGATATTGAACTTTTTATATATTGTCAACCTTTTACAGACAGATCTAATATCAAACACTCGTTTGGTCGAAGCATGACAATTACCTATGCTGATTTTTTTGATTGGTTGATTACTTGTAGTCATAGTGCGAAGGGCTGGATTAAAATTAAAAAAAAAATACATAAAGTAGATCTAATTTAAAATTATTTACTCTTAATAGATCCAATTTAAATTATTTATCCTTAATGGATCCATTACCCAAACTATTTATCTTTCTACCCACTTATCCTTTTTTATTTGTCATGCTAACGTCAGCATAAATACTATAAAATATATTCTGACAGTATATATATATATACCATAGCGATATTATATAGAATGAGTTTAGTCATTTATGATACTCTTGTTGTACATTAATACTTAATTGGCATATAGAATTTTTTTTAAGAAATAAATAAGAAACAAATAAAAAAATTATTAAACTCTAAATTAGTAGAAAATATATTTGTTATACACGCTATCAGTATATTTATATCATATCGGTATCATATAGGATTGAGCTTAATCATTTGTGATACTTTGTTGATATATGTATACCCTATTGGTATATCATACAAACAGGTGCTGGTGTCATAATGATCTTAGCGTGCGAATTTTAATATTAGAGGGATAAAATTTTAATAATATAAAGGTATAAAATGTAAAATAATATATGAATATAAATAACTTATTTTAAAAAGGTACGAACATAATTTTTCTTAAAATTTATTCGCAGTTCATATTAATCTAATAATTTATCTCAAGCTTTGTGTATTAATTGCTTGAAAGTAAAAATAGAAATATGGGAATTGCCAGCTCTTTTTGGAGAATGGAGTTATTTAAAAGTTTATAGAAGTATGAATCAAGGTGCAGTTTTGACTCCGATGCACATTCTGATGCATGTGTAAGTTGTAATTACAGGATATGGCATGTGATCTTTAATTAAAATAATATACAAAAAAAAATTTATATTTGTCTTATGGAAATATTGATAAAATCTGAGAAAAAATTAATAAAAACAAAAGAACA
This sequence comes from Solanum sejunctum, assembly GCA_025642045.1. Classification (NCBI taxonomy): domain Eukaryota; kingdom Viridiplantae; phylum Streptophyta; class Magnoliopsida; order Solanales; family Solanaceae; genus Solanum; species Solanum sejunctum. Next base: position 22,807,716 of record JAOTQJ010000049.1, on the reverse strand, counting down.
AAAAGAAGTCTGAGGGGAATACGTGCAGGAATAGCGAAAATTATTTTTTAATAACATTATGAAATAATGAGTTGAGTTGAGTTCTTTTTAGAAATTAAAACAAGTAGCTTTTAATTACTTAAACTATAACAATGAAGCATATTTAAGTTTTATATGTTTGCTATTTATAAAAGTGATATTCTACTAATCATCCTCTCAATTCCATTAAAAGAGTTGTTATTGGGTACTGTCAATATTGTGTATATAGCAAGAGCCATAAGGGTCGATATAATCCGAGTTAGAGTCATGATCGAACACGACATTTGCTTATATAATTTTTAACTATTGATTCTAACTATTTTTTTTTCTTCTACAAAAACACGTTTCTCATTTAAAAGTTCGTTTTATTTGAAATAAATTCTCAAAGACCCAAAAATAAATTCTTGGGAAATTAAAAACATGAAGAGAATCAGAACAAATGGCCTTTACAATTTACAGGCCACCATATCAGAAAAACTAATTATCGTAGACTTATCTGATGCCACGTAATATATGACCATTGAACCTGACACGTGACAGACTCTGAAAGGATTAATGAACTTCCTCTTCAATGCTTGCTCCATGTGATTAACTTATGGGAAATACACTCTTCTTATAAGGGACTCAAAAAATATTAATATAATAAAGTCATAATACAAATAAATTAATTAACTTGTTATCATACAGAAAAATATTTCCCTTTTGAATTAATGTATATTTTGCACTATCCTTTACAATATTGGTCACTCGAAAGCATAGTTATGTGTAAAATTTGTAATATTGAAAACAAAATGGGTTACCAATCTCAATGATTACAAATACCTAATAATGTCAAAGTTTATTTATAGTAATTACATATATAATTTATAAACTCATACTCATGTGGGTTCATGGTTCATTTTTGTTGAGGTTTCAATTTATATAATTTATTTTTTTAGTCAATCATAAAAAAGTTATATTTCTAATAATTTGACTTATTTTATTTTTAGTAAAATAATTTACAATCACCCACGAGATTACATATTTCAAAAGTTTTTATTTCTAATAATTTGATAAAATATTTATTACTTATTTGAGATTACATATTTCAAAAGTTTTTATTTCTTAAACTTTGTGCAAGTCAAACTAACTTATGTAAAACAAGATTAATACTTAGATATCATTTTCATCATACTCCTTTCGTCGAACAATAGTTATTGACTATTGACTTGGCACAGGAAACAAGTCGCCTTTTGAATGTAACAAATATAACGTTATGAAAAATATAATAAAAAATAATTATAATTAATAATAAGAATAAATTAGAAATTAATTATAAAATTATCTCTTAATTTTCATAAATTAAAGAACTTTTGATGAAAATTTATTTTTAGTATAACTAACAATTATTGTTGGACAAGAAAAATATTACTAATTACTCCCTTCGGTTCCCTTTATATGTAGTCTTTACTATAAATAATTGGTCCTTAATATATGTCATTACACAAAATCAATGCATAAATAACATTGCTCTTTTTATTTTGCCCTTGATAGTTAATGAACATTGAAAAAATATATTTTGCCAACGAGAAGAACTAAAAAAAATAATTAATATACACTAGATAAGGACAAAATAATAAAATTATCTTTTGTCTCTTAATACAAATTCATTCACAAAAGATAACATATAAAAGGACGAAGTAATATCTTTTAAACAATGTGTCCATTGAGCGTATATATGTGTGTGCGTGTAATCGATGGCGTTGAAAAACCGTTAATGGCGCCATTTATGACAAATCCACAGCGAAGCATAAGTTGGAAAATATTTTTTAAAAATTAAAAATATTTTTTTGAAAAAAATACATAAGAAAGAGAGAAGAAGAAGAAGAGGGTTAAAGAGGAAAAAGTTTGGCAGATGATAAGTCATCTTCATGCTTCTACGTTCCAACCTCTCTGCAACCCCACTTTTTTTTTATTTCATTTTCAATCTCATCATTCTATCCTAAAGTCTATCATCAAAGTTTCTCAAATTCTTCTGTACCAACTTCATTTCCCTGTTCTGTAACCACCACCATCATGATTGACCTATAAATTTTATACATAAACACGCTTCATTAATTCCATATATAACAATAACATCCTTATTCTTGTCTCTCTAGTTTCAATTTGCATTTTTCTCACAAAGGAAGGGAATTCGGTACGCGTGTTCTTCTTCTTCTTCTTCCTGTTTCATTGCTCACAACATGCCTCGTCCTTTTTATTTTCAAATTATTGTAATTTCATTTTGTGTTTTGAATTAACTGCTATCCGTAATGATGCATTTTTTTTTCCTTTTGTTTATTTTATGACCAAATGTTATTATTTTTCATGGAGAATATATTAAGGATTGTGGATATGATTTTGAACATTCTTACGTTTGAAACAGGGGGAAGGAGTAATTAACAAGTCAAAGGAGAATTATTTAATTGCATTACAAATTGAAGTCCCTTATTAAATACTTATTTCATTTTGAAGTATTATTTAATGCTTCGTGATTGATTGTGTATAAAGTTAATTATGGTTACGTATGATGCTCTGTTACGTTGAAGGAAAAAATATAGTAATTCATTTTCCCTTCTGTTTTTTGTTTTTTTTTTTGGTTCGTAGAAGAAGCAGCGATTCAATGGCGGAATTCGCCATGGATGGATCAATTCCTGATGGAAATCACAAAGAACCTCATGGTCATTTTCTACCTCACAGAGAAATTTTCGGTCAGGGGTCTCCGAGAAGTCCCTTGAGTACGCATAGTCGCGAAACTGAGTCTATTGATTTGGATATAAACAAAGGTATTGACACTTCAATTGAGCAACTATACAACAATGTGTATGAAATGCAGAGCTCCGATTATTCACCTTCGAGGAGGAGCTTTCTATCGTATGGTGAAGAATCGAGAATCGATTCTGAGTTAAGGTACCTTGCCGGGGTAGATTTTGGTGAATCGGATAGTAAGAAAGATGTTTCTGAACATGACAAAGTACATAATGATGAGAAGTTGGGAAAAATTAGAACATTTCCTGAAAGTCCCAAATCTGTTTGGTCTGCAAAGGGAAAGAAATTTTCCCCTTTGCAAACGGATTCTCCAAAATCTAACAAGCCACCAAGATCAAGGAGCAAGTCTTTTACCGAAAAGCCTTCTCCGAAAAAGTTTGGGAATTCGAAAAGGCTAAATGCATCCATGAGCATGAAGAATGAGAAGAATTCACCTTTGCAGAATGGTAATCAGGATTCATCGAAGGCAGGGTATTTAGGACCATATTTACTTAAACAGGCAAGGGATATGATTTCAACGACCGGAGAAAATGTTCAAAAGGCTCTTGAAGTAGCCCTTCGAGCCATGAAATCGTTTGAGAGTTCTTCGAAGGGAAAGAGCAGTTTAGAGTTTGTTATGTGTTTGCATGTTGTAGCAGCGCTAAATTGTCGATTAGGGAAGTACAATGAGGCAATTCCGCTCTTGGAGCAATCAATTGAAATTCCTGACTTGGATGTGGGACAAAATCATGCACTCGCGAAATTTGCAGGGTGCATGCAGTTAGGTGATACATATGCAATGCTCGGGCAGTTAGAGAATTCGATACTGTGCTATACTGCTGGCTTGGAAATTCAAAGGCAAGTTCTTGGAGAGAAAGACACGAGATTTGGCGAGACTTGTAGGTATGTGGCTGAAGCACATGTTCAAGCTATGCAATTTGGTGAGGCCGAGAAGCTTTGTCAGATGGCTCTTGACATTCATAAGGAGAATAATTCATCAGCCTCTCCTGAAGAAGCTGCTGACAGGAGACTCTTGGGGCTTGTCTACGATTCGAAGGGAGACTACGAGGCTGCTCTTGAGCATTATGTTTTAGCAGGCATGGCAATGGCTGCCAATGGCCAGGAGGCTGAAGTAGCTTCCATCGACTGTAACATTGGCGATGCATATTTATCTATGGCACGATATGATGAGGCTATATGTTCTTACCAAAAAGCTCTTACTATGTTCAAGTCTACCAAAGGAGAGAACCATCCGTCAGTTGCATCAGTCTTTGTACGTTTGGCTGATTTGTACAATAAGATAGGAAAATTCAGGGAATCCAAATCTTACTGTGAAAATGCACTTCGGATTTATACCAAGGCCGTCCCTGGAAGCCATCCAGAAGAGATTGCAAGTGGTCTCGTTGACGTATCTGTGATCTACGAGTCAATGAACGAACCTGATCAGGCACTCAAGTTGCTTCAGAAGGCCATAAAAGTATATGGAAATGCACCGGGACAACAGAGCACTATTGCAGGAATCGAAGCCCAGATCGGGGTCTTGTACTATATTCTGGGGGAATATATGGATTCTTACGATTCCCTGAAAAATGCAGTATCGAAATTCAGGGAAATTGGAGAGAAGAAGTCTGCAATTTTTGGTATTACTTTAAACCAAATGGGACTCGCCTGTGTACAACTTTATGCAATTAACGAGGCTGCAGACTTATTTGAAGAAGCAAGGATAATATTAGAGACCGAAAGTGGACCGTATCACGCAGATACATTAGGAATCTATAGCAATCTTGCTGGAACTTATGATGCAATGGGCAGGTAATTGCTGTCGTTGATGATTGTCATATAATTACTATTTATTATGTTTGTTTTCTGTTTTCTTTTCCTTTATTATAGCATTATAATCGTAATTAATCTGCAGGACGGATGATGCAATTGAAATCTTAGAATTCGTTGTTGAAATGAGGGAGGAGAAACTGGGGACAGCAAATCCTGATGTGGATGATGAGAAGAGGAGATTAACTGAGTTACTAAGAGAATCAGGGAGAGTGAGGAGCAGGCAATCAAGATCTCTGGAAACACTTCTTGGTAACATGTCTCACATTTTCCTCAAGGATCAAGAGATCGACATACTAGAAAGATGAAACAATAACGTCTATGTTGTAATATTGGGCATTCTTTTTTGTATATTTGGATAAGACAAACTAGGAAAATAAGTTTGCCTTAGTTAGGCAATGGGGAATCGAGATCCTCCTGCTTGTCATATACGATTTGTAGTAGAAATGATGTAAAGTTTTCATTTTCATTTTTTATTTTTCATTCAGATCGATAAAGTTTGTCTATGAATTTGTCTGTGTATCTTGAATGTTAACAGTATATAATGGTATAGTATAGTTCTCAATTTCTTTGTTTGAGTCGTTTCTTTATAATTTATTCTTTCTGTTTTTTTTCATCCAGTGATCCCGACTAATATGTAAACTGGGACCTCCAGCTAAGGATGAAGGAAAAAATACTATCCATTCCACGGAGACCCTGGGTGGTTCTTGGTGTAACTTAAAGTCTTGAATGCTAATAAAATAATGGTAGACTAAAGTTTTCACTTTTCCTTGTCAAAACAGATAAAGTTTCTTCATCAATTTGTTCTTGCCACGACTTGAATGTTAATATATTAGTGTTAAAGACTAATTTTCAAATTTCATTGTCAGAGTAGATAAGTTTTCTTTATCAATTTGATCTTTTGTATCTTGAATGTAAATAGAGTAATGCTGGACGTTTGCTATCATTTTAAGGAACTTGCAAGGCAAATTATTTCATGCTTACAGTTTAACCAAATAATTTTCTAGTTCGTCATTTTCATCTGATTTAGGATGGGGAGTTTCACCAGATTGATATAGTTCTGTCATCCTGACTTATGTGGACAGCCATCTTACCCAACATTATACAATTTGAGAAAAAGACTTTCCCTTTAAGGATTAGGCACGCCTGAAGGAGCCCATCTAATAGTAGAAATGTTTAGGCAGCAGTGTTAGGACACCCACTATATTGCTTGCACCCTAGTTTAAGTGTAGTTTTTGTATATATACAACCATTCAACAATTGATGCACTAATAATATGGGCATGTTTGCCAAGAAATGAGTATCAACATATACTATTATCCACTCGAGGCACTACGATTCTTCAGGCTTTGGTTCCAGAACTACAGGGATCTTCTCTTTCTGATCCCCTCGCAGCACTTCCACAATCACCTGCGCATAACAACAGCCATAAGCAAAAACCTTACTACGATTTCCAAAATTGTAGTTCCACTTTTCACTACCTTCCCAAACTCAACCTTCAGATTCTCTCTCAAATACTGGAAATGAGAAAAGCTAATAGAAATATGGAAGTACGGCCAGTGCGAAATGTTAATGAAAACATAAGTTCAAGTTTACAAACTTGGGGAAAATAAAATAGTAAGCAGTAGTAGAAATTTTTATAGAGAAAACCTAACTACTGCCAATATCAAGGTCATACACTAACTATTGACATTTATAAAAATCACTAAATAAAGTTGCAGAAATAAAAAGGAAGATCAACTTATAAAGCTCTATGCAAGAAAAGGTGCACTTCCTAATATAATTTGTATCTTAAAGCATTATGAGTTGGTGTATGCTTGGGAAATGTTCTATACTCTATATGAATTCTAAGCCAACAATAAAGGTGCACAACTTTTGTAATAGATGTATGTTACCTTATCTCCCACTTTGCATTGATCAAGAATTCTGTACAAATCAGTGCCGTTAGAGACCTTCTTTCCATTTATAGATGTAATTATATCACCTAAAATAAGTCTTCCATAGGAATCACGTTTAGTAGGTAGAAGACCCTGCACATTCAAGATTTAACCATCTCATATTCAAATTTGATCATCATGTTAGTCATGACTTTAAACAACTCGCTTGTATAAAGAATCACATGAATTAAAATTCCTCAAGTGAAGTAACTGGATGAAACTGCTAAGGATTGTAGTAGACGAAAGGAAAGACAGACTGCTACGGAATGTCAAATGAAAAGATACAGGTAATAACATACTGCTTTGCCTGCAGGACCATTCGGAGGAGCATCCAGGACAAGTACTCCACTGACTCCCAGTTGCTCAACGGACTGATCAGGTGCAAACTTTATGCCCAAAATTGGCCTCGTGACTTTCCCAAACTGCACCAACTGATCAACAATGCCACTGACCTGAATAGTTAAAAGTCAAAATTTTCAGGGGAGAGAAACCACCTCTTCGTAGAAGCAAGGTGTACCTTCTGCACTGCAGGATGTAATAATCATTCTGTTTTATCTGGGGAAGTATGTAGAAGAGTAATAGTTGACCTAATGGTCTCATATAGCATTGCAAAAAATAATATTCTGAAAGATAAACAGTAACTTACAGTATCAACTGGAATTGAAAATCCAACACCCGATGATGCACCGGAAGGAGAATAGATAGCAGTATTTATTCCAATAAGGCTTCCTGAACTATCTAGAAGTGGCCCTCCACTGTTACCGGGATTGATTGCCGCGTCTGTCTGAATAACATCTTGGATTGGACGGCCAGTAGCTGCAGAATTGATTTCTCTCCTAAGGCCACTAGAAACATATAAATTAATCAGTGATATTAAAGAAACTGTATAATACATAGCATAAAGTTTATCCATCTCCAACGAATCTTGTTTTTGCAAATAACTGCAAGATATGGTTAATACATATGTTTGCTTCTTGGATTTTATAAATGCAAGGGTCTAGACAGTGACAACCAATCGAGCTATCCTATAACAATCTATTTTTCTCCCATATCATAGAAAGGAAGACAATAGGTGGACCTTACACAAAGATGAGGAGTATTGAACACACTTCAAAGATATAATTTCCCTTTGTCATTCACAAACAAAGAAAAGAAATAGAGATCAAGAAAAACATCCACATGAAAACATGGTCTTTCAGTTGAAATAGATGAAGAAGATTATCAAAACTCTCTACCTCATCAGTGTTTTAAACAAAGGAAAGAAAGTAACTTCATTTTATTTGTTTAATTTCCTCTCCTTTACCTCCTCCACTTTGTTAGTCATTGATGGCACAAGCCTTCTACCAAGACTTTGGGTTGCCCAGATTCATTTATTTTATCTCCTATCTTGACACAACATTAGTAACACCATTTCACTGGAATATCTGAATATTAGGAACTTGTGCACCATAATATGAAATGTCTAAATACCTGATTACACCAGTGGTGAGTGTATGATCAAGTCCAAACTGCAAACATATTTACATTAAAGAGCAGTCATCATGTGTTTCTAGATGAAACTTAAAAGAGAAATAAAAATATTACTGTTTCTATATTGAATTATACGAATAAAGAGGAAAAATAGGTGTGAAGGAGGGAGGGCTGCCCAAATACAAGAAACATGCACCCATTGCAATAAAAGAGTTCCAATGTGTTAGTAAGATTTATTCTAGGACCCTCAACGAGTATTCTGATTTAAATGTAAGTCGGTGCCAAATTTTGGCATCACTTAGAGAACTAAACTACAAACAACAACATTACCCCAATGCCTCAAAGGCTCCCGCCCATTGCGGGGTAAGGTGGGGCGGATGTACGCATCCTGACCCCTATGTTTAAAAACATAGTGCGACTGTTTCCGGATGACCCATGATAAGCGTCGAAAGTTGCATTGACTAACTGCTACTTCACAATTGAAAGAAGCG
>JAOTQJ010000049.1:22784253-22799104 GCA_025642045.1 Solanum sejunctum | reverse complement strand
TAACTTTCAGATAGTGATTCTTTAGCTGGAGAAGAAGGTGGGCTAATGAGCAAACATTTGAAACAGAAGACAAACAAGTTGTACTCTCTATCAGATATTTTTCTCTTCCTTGCACAAATTTTAATAATAACAAATATGCACAAGCATTCAGTATAAAAAGTTGTACTTTCTAATTGTTGCAATGCTCTTGAACGACTGCAAGACAATTGTTTTCCTCAAAAGCAAAGACTAAATATAAAATGGCTCAAACTAGGCTTAGAGAAGGGACAACAGACCAGATAAAAGTGCTATCATGACATGAATAGAATTCTCTAGCAGGTTTGTATTTCGTCACATACTGGATTTCCAATAGCAAATACTTTTTGACCAACGAGCAAGTCTGCAGATATGCCAATTGGTATAGGTCGCAACTTGTCTTTTGGTGCATCAATACGCAACACAGCGACATCTTTATCTTGGTCAAATCCGACAACTTTTGCCTCATAAGTGGTTTGATCAGCAAGAGTCACTCTGAGCAAGACTAAGACTATATTAGTTCTAGAAATTAGAGCATAAATGGAAAACTACGCAACTAAGAGACGTGCCAATCCAACCAAATTCGTATCATGAAAAGAATTGCAGGTTTCCTAATTCTCCCTGATTAGCTAATACAATCAAAGTTGTAAAATACTAGAGCAATCAGATAGCATATTGAAACAACGTAACTACTTTGTCGAGGAGCTTGACACTGAAACCATTTAGGCAGCTACAAAAATGAAATAGAAACTTGTTTAAAAGAGAAAATGTGATGTCGCTTTAACTCGCCTGAGATCAGAGGCACCTCGAATCACATGATAATTAGTGACAATATGACCATTTTTATCCCAGACGAAGCCTGACCCAGACCCTTGAGGCACCTCAAACACATCCAGTGTGAACATATCCTGCCTATAATATCACAAATAAAATCCAAAATTAATCAAACAGGAAATATATCTAGCAGACTTTCATCAAGCACTATATCTACTAACTTAAATGCTCATCAGTTTACATATACTAATAAAAAGGATCATCCTCATTGATAGATCACCTGGAAGCAAGGTTAGTAATATACACAACGGAAGGTGTATTCTCCTGAAAGAGGCGTACAGTAGCAAGTTCATCAGTCTGCAATTTCCTGGGTGAAGTGACTACAAAAGCCAAAGCAGGGTCAACGTCGGTTGTATAGAGAGAGAAAGACAAGGCAACGGAAGTGCATGCCACAAAAATACTATCCATAAGCTTCCTTCCGTCGTTGGACTGGTCATCAGAAGAGGCATAGTTACAGCAATTACGCGGAGCGGAGACCGCACCGCCGGAATAACCATGTATTTTCCGGCAGAGAATAGACTTAGCAAGTGGAAATCGATCAGAGCCGGAAAGTTTCCGTGCGGGAGTTGTGGAGAAGAAAGCAGAAGAAACCAAGGAGTGTGAAGATGCAGCCATCGTTACGAAGACAGATACTGAGAGCAGCGAGGAAGACCCGATTTAATTGGTTATTCCGGTTCGGGTGAGCTTTGTAACATTGTGTGATGTACGTTCTCAACGTAACTATTGCTCCTGTGTGTGCTACACCACAGTATTAATGCTGCACCTTAATGGCCCCACTCTTAACAAATCGAAGTCTTACTATGATTTGATTCAAATAGAGACAGGCCCATGGAACGTTCTACATTGGTCTGTCCACAATGGCATAATCTAGACGGCATGAGCACATTTTAATTTAAAAAATTACTTCGATAAATTAATATATATTTGTTAATTAGTTAACTTAATTATAATTTGAATTAATTAAGATTTGTTGTGTAAATATTTTTATATAATTACAGTTTGAATATGTAGAATGAATTCTATAGAAAACTATATCAAATATATAAATATTTGCAAATTGTATAGTAAATATATAAATACAATAAATTGCACAATAAATTATATAAATATTGTATAAAAGTTACTCTTTCGACCTCCTTAATTGAGAATTGACCAACAATATAGTCTAAAATGAAACCACCCATGAGGTTTTCTTTCTTTTTGGACTAGTACTACTAGTGGTCTTTACGAGCAAGCAAGCCAAAACCAAAATCTGCGGCTTTGATCTTGCTTTTTGGACTAGTACAACATTTTATGGTTTGAATTATTGCACTTAAGAATGTTTGTGTTATTGACCAATATTTACGTATCCCATAATGCTATAAGTAAAATTTACAAAGAATAAAATATATGCAAATTTCATTTTATCACAGGAGTTTGTGTGATGAACATTCCATCAAAAGGTAGAATAAGGGAGGGAGAGTTCCTAGCTTTATAGTCTACTGAGTGTTTGCAATAAATTTTCTCCGGTATGGATGCAATCACAAAATATACCCAAAAACAATTATTTATCAATATTATGTGTATAAATTTGTATATTCCTTTGGTTCTTTTCTTTTAAGATTTATGTGGATATCCTTGCGATGTATTTAATCGCAAGGAATATCAGGTGGTGACATTGACAAAAGTAAATATTTTGATCTTTTTGTGAAAATTTCATGAACTTATGGCATATTCGATATACTTCTTTAAGAGAATATGTTATCCTTAATATAAAGATATGTTAAAAATTTAATGTAAAGTAACCTCTAAAAATTTGAAATAGACTCATCTGGTAGAGTATTCCCTGAAACTGTTCTATCTACCATGAGAGAGACAATATATATAATCACAGTTCAAACTAAAATAGTGGCTTGAAGTTTTATAGCAAGAACTAAACTAGAGGTTACTATATATCTCGAAGTTTCGAATACGTCTTGCTACTCTTTTTTAAGTTATGAGTCATAACTTAATGACTATATTTTAAATATAATATAGCCATTCACATTTATGTGAAACCGTTGCAATCGAACGTGCATACCAATCGTCCACCATTTAAAGTAACGACCAAGGAGATAGTCCTAACGACTTTCTACTCAATGGTTTATTCTTTTCTTATGATTTCTCAAAAACTTTTGCACGTAGTCACTCACATTATGATATTTTAGCTAAGTGAGGATTGCACCTTCTACTAAGAAATAAGGTGACCAATTGAGAGTTTTTGAAATCCCAACAATATTTTGCATATAAGAATAATCCGGAAAGCCTGATAGCTAAAGGAACTATGTTCATTTCCTAGAAATTTTCAAATCCAACTCCTTTTTACATTGCATTTTTCAATTTTATTTAAATTATGGATAATCAATAATTAAATCAACTAAGCTGAGTTAAAGTATGCAGTCTAAAATCAAACCAGGCTCTAGGACTTCATATTCCATGGTGACGCCGCAGTACCAAAGAGAAACTAAACTCCTTGTTTATTTTTGCTGCTATGGCTTGTTTAGTGTAGTATTGACAGATGCCAGCTCTTTCGTTTACTAGATTAGATATTTTTGAGAAGTCCCCTTCAAATCCTTCCTTTTCTTTAATTAGCATTTTTCAACTTCAGCTTATTTAAAATTCAAAATCTCTCATGAAAAGTGAAAGGATTCAATTTTGTTTGCAAACTAAGACAAATTTTCCGCCTTGTGATGGATTGTTGTATGATACTAAACAAATATGGAAGTTAAACTAGAGTGAAAAAACTGATATAATTATATCCAAAGGAGTGTTGTAGATTATTATTATTATGGCCAATTTTCGGTCTACATGAGCAAAAATTGGTTCAGATAACAAGTTAAATCCGGGAATCCTCTCGTTGCTGGACGATCTCTTTGTCTCTACATGAGCTTCCAGTGCAGTATACTTGCCACATCTTTTACCTACCAAAGCCCACCACAAACATATTTATACCTTGCAAACCTTACAACTTCTCAAAACCAAATGTACTCTCCATTTTATTTATTCAGAAATATAAAAAGATGCTCTTCCATATTTGGTTGATACATACATAATACATACAGCAACATACACAGTTGATTTTGCGACGCAATTACATAAGCAAAGCAAAAGTACTGTTAGGGGGAAAAAGGGGAAGGAAATTGTGAGGGCCAAATGGTAACTGAATTAAGTTCATACGGAAAGAGATGGAGAAAGACCGAACTCAAGTCCCCAAAGCTCAAATCCTCCCTTGACGAAATCATAGTAGCCTCCCTTCAATGCCAATGTTTTCTTTACCAATCCTTCTCTCACGAATGGATATGTAAGCAGATTTCCAAGTGAAACGTTCACAGCTTCCTATAATATTTTCCACCATTTTCATCATCGTCAATCATAAATTAATCAATTAACTGATACTCAAAATGTTAGAATTCGATATTTTTACCTTCTCACAAGCTGAGCATTGATGTCCAAAGTCTTTATCGCCATGCTCAGCCTGAACTTTGGCCTTGGCAGGTAAACAAATTTTCACCCAATCCTCAATAAAGGCACTGCATTTTTAGATTTTTCTTTTAAATATAGAAGGATAATTCGAATGTATAATTACAATTTACAGAAAAGGTTAGAGAGAGACGTACGTTGATTCACTACCATCTTCGGGCAGAGACATGAGACCTTTGATACCTCCACAGGCACTGTGGCCAATGACGACGATGTTCTCCACCTTAAGATGGAGAACAGCGTATTCAATGGCTGCTCCCACTCCAGAGTATCTGACCTGTTCAAATTCAATACAGAGCCAAATAATTGATTAGTATATACCTAATTTGGATTGAAGCATAATTGATTGATTTGTAACTAACCTTGTCATAAGCAGGGACCATGTTAGCGATGTTCCGAACCATGAATGCCTCACCGGGTTGGAAGTTAAGGACATGGGATGGGCACACTCGAGAGTCAGAGCACGCGAAGACCATGTACTGTAACACATTTAGGACAATATTAGACTCATCAGAAACAGAGCAAATGAAGCCGCGCAATAAAATTAGTTGACAAATTAAGACTGTTAGCAGGAGTTTGTACCTTAGGGCTCTGGCCCTTTGCTAATTCACCATATAAGGCTGGGTTCTTCCTGTTGGTACATAAATAGGAAAGAAAAAAAAATTATCAGGCACTAATGTTACAAAATTAAATTTAAATTTGAAGAAAGTGATGAATTTGCTTACTCATATTTCTCAGTCTTGAAATGAATGAAACCAGATTTCACGTGCTCAACTGGGTCGAAAACCTTGCCACCACCTGGCGATTTCAATTCAGCAGTAATCTGGTCGACTCTTAATGCAGCAATTGGTCCAAGTTCTTGTTTCTCGCTGTAATTGCATAACATATTTCAGACCTTTATTCTTATTGAAACGATATTTTAGGTAGGAAAAAAAAAATTGTGGTTTGAGCACATTGCGCTATCGCTTTTATCTTCTCCAACATCAAGAGGAAAAATAAATGATGAATGTAGATATGGAGAGAAATTGAAATCAAGAGATTGGATTTTACGAGGTAATATTGCATGATTATATTTTGCTCTGCGTTATTTTTCACGAATATTAGTAACATTTTTCTGGTGTTCTTGATCAAGAAAAAAAATATAGAGAGAGTACAAACCTGAGGAGTTTCTCGAGTGCAGCAATGGCCTGCTCGTAGGATTCTTTTGCCATTTCTTCTCCCTGCAAGTTCTCATACTCGTTAGCATTTTGGAAGATTTATATTATATATAAGGTAAAGTTTGATCATAAATTTTGAATCAGATTTTGACAGTCTATCTTCAAAGTTTTTATTTAAATCAACTAGAAAAAATTCACCTAAACTTATTCTTTTAAATAAAATGCATGTCCAAACATAACTTTAAATTCCAAAAATTACAATTTTAAAAACTCAATTTTTCAAATTTTAGCTATAGATGAAAATCAACGCGGTGAGGTGAAGCGACCTAATTACCCCTAAATTGTTTATAGCAAAAATAATAACAAATTTAGAAAGTAACGCAGATGTCAATGAGTAACTAATTATGGAGTATTAAGAAGGTCGGTTATCTTCTATTTAGTTGGATGCTAAAACTAGAAATTAAGACAAATCAACGTAATAAATAGACACCGTCCTTACAAATTACTCCTATAAGGTAGTTATTATCACTTGTAGTATGGACCAACATTACTGAATTTGTCTAATAAATAGTAATGTTATTACTAATTTTTTAACATTAAAATAGAGGGCAAACACACTATCCCCAGAATTCACAATACGACCCTACTTAATTTAAGTTTCATTTTGCGTGAACCTCTAGATAATTGCCACCTCTATTTGGTTCATTTTCAACTTTAATTTCTATCCTTTTGGTTCTAAAATAAGTCTCACTTCAACAAAAAAAAAAAATTATCTCAAAATAAGTATCATCTTAAGATTTCAAAACTAAAATTAGTAATATGTTTTTTCAGCCCTACTTTTGTATTAAATAATAAATACTTAATATTCAAGACATATCTAATAAATAAGAGTAACTCTGTAAACTATCATCTATTTGTTATTTTTCTTAATAAAAGTAAAATATACTTGAGTGACGCTTACTTTACGATGGAAGTAATACTGTATACGTCATGAAGTACACGTAATAGACGTGTACACATTGAAGCGACATCAATTCACCTAACTTCAGGAGATTCATGGCCAAAAAATAACAACACTAATTATAGTAGCTAGAAACTTAAGTTTAGATCCATCCCAATCTTGAATACTCACGTGAACTAGCATGCATGGACACATAATCTTTACCAACACGATAAACAAAAAAAAGTCTAGCTTGATATTAACAAAGCAATGCCAAATACAAATATTATAAATGATCAATATTGTCATAACAGGTTAAAATACACTGATATAAGTTAAATTCCTACCAAATTGGGGTTGATGATGGGAGTAGGGGCAGCAAAGACAGGCTCGTTTCTGATGAGATTCGGAAGAGAAGGAGAAGAAGAGTTGGCAAGCCTTGCAAAAGCAACGGGGCGGGTAGGTTTCTTTAGGGAAGCTTGAGCAGGGGAGACAGTAAGGCAATTGTTAATGGAAGCAGTTGACATTTCTCAATGAGCTAGCTTCCTTTAGCTTTATTGCCCTTTATACTAGATCTATTACTCACTAGTGTTAATATAGTTAGTGAATGGGTCCTTGAATATGGCTGCTTAGGACTCTTAAATATAACCAACCCAATAGACAGTGTTGAAAGTGATGGCTAAGCAAATGAGAGCTTCAATCCATTGTAGATGAGGTTTGTACGTTGGAGATTCAACGTTGCACTTACTTTGCCTGGAACTAAAAGCAAATGGCTAAGAAGCCAAGAATTTAAGATTTCTTCTTTTAATAAATAAATAAATAAACATATATTATGGGATGTGGAGAAAAGAATTTGAATATCAATGGTAGTTATGGGATGATGGGGCGGCGGCAGAGCTAACGGGCTGCGAAAGAATTCATCCTAGTGAAAAATTATACTGTATAGAAAGTCAAAATTAATTTCTTTTTGTGTATTTGTGTGTATATATAGTAAACGTTGAATCACCTTGGCTTTAATTTTTGTGTGCATCCTTGTTATATTTTGAATTCACTTGGTAAAAATGCTGATTTCGTACCGGTTGGATGGGGCATGTCATTCTTTACGTAGGGCAATAAAAATTATATTCCCACCTATATTTGCATTCTTTCTTTTATTTGGATGTCGTATGGTCATTTTCATAAATTTGGACATTGATATGCAATGGCCATTCGCTTCGCCAAAGTAACAATTATGGCCATAACTCACATTAGTGCCTTTTGATGTATCACTAATTTGGAAATCAGAAATTACTCCTTTAAGCACAACTGTTATCTGCTTCGCACTATGTACCCAACGTTTACCATGGATATGATAACTGATACACCAGACTCGACTTCTCGTACTTATTCAAAAGTTGCTGATCCTTTTCTTTCTATAGAGTAATTTAGACTCTAGTTTTTGGCTTATAATCATAAATATCCTTTCCAATATATCCAAGGATTAATTGGACTTAATATATGTACCTGTTTGTGATTTTTAGTCTCTTGTGCCATATCCAAATCAAAATTTTGAATTCCTTCAATTAGCAACAAATTACAACAATCTAAATCAACTGAGTTTAACTTAATTTGTTTCCACAAAGGCCAAATAATATTCCTTATCCGATCAATGCTCGCCACATGTCACGATTTTAAAAGTGGTGGAGTGACATGTGTCAATATTAAAACAAAAATATGACTACCTCAATTTCAAACAAAAAAATCTAGTACGGAAGGAAAGAAAACGAATGGAGGATGGTAAATGAAAGAATAAAAGGAAAATGTAGTGGATGAGAAAAGATAAGGTCCTATCTTCAATATAATGCTACTTGTGGTTGTACTTACACAATTGGTTCACATTCTTTCAATTTTTATCTACTTCAATTTTTGAATTAATTTGATGGAATTTTTTTGGTTATTATTATCACTGTGGACCATATGTGTTTCTGCAACAGTATGGCCTAATTCTCCTTTATGTGAGGCATGTACGTAGATGTGTTTTGAATACAAAATTTATTTGTCGGCATTGTAAAATTATTTACACATTCGATGTATCTAACGAGTTAATTTATGATATTTCTCACCTTTGCATTATGAATATGTTGAAATCCCCCATTGTGAGTTAATCCGAAACAGTCTTTTTATCTTTATGAGGTAGTGTAAAATTTACGTATATTTTATCTTCTCAGATTCTACTTGTAAGATTCCACGGGCTATGTTGTTGTTGAAAGTCCCCATTGCACAGCGGCCTGCAAATAGCCTTATAGTACCTGTTTTCCTCCCTCAAGCTCTCTGCTCATTTTAGATGATTTAGAACTTTGGCTAATTTGTGTGAATTTCCGCTATTACATCATATACTTGTTTTATTCTAAGTAACTTTGTCATTGGTACAAAGAACCAACTGTTCACCCTGTAACCGAAACATGATCTTTGGCCTGATCTGATCAACTCCACATCCAATTATTGTGGCCTGTGTTTCCAAATCACTTGAATTGTAAGTTGCCATATCTTTTACCGACTACCGTGAAAATGAAAAAAAAAAAAAGAAAGAACAATATATCCTCTTGATGGCCCCAGTTTTCCCAATGCCCCCAGCTGGCACTTCTCCTTTATAGATCTGGACATTTTGCATTGCTTCAATCATCGCCATCCAACGGAAAAAAGAAAAGAAATGTATAACACTACACCTATAGAGATGAAATCCCAGCATATTGCAAGACTAGTTGACCTATTTTTTTGTGAGGGCCATGATCTTACAGGAGTCCACAAAATTGGGAAAGGGAAGAGAGAATCATGCATGTTTCAGTTAATGATAGAAGGAAAATTCAGGATTTTTGGCCCCTTTTAAGTCCATTCACATGTTCCTCAAACCTCTTTAGGCAATTTGAGAATGTCTATATCACCTACTCATGGTTTCGACATATTAGGCACATAATTGCACAGTGGCGACATCAAACCTTATACCAGGGGACCCCTACCCCTTCTTTTCTTTTATCTGTCTGGACGAAACGGGGAGGAGAGTATAATATTTGTGTACTATAATTGCTAGAGTTTAAGTTATACATATCGTTGTTCGAATTCTGATTGTTATTTATATAGATAAGCAATCATTTATAACTCGAAATGGAAAAGAAGCTGGGCTTATTTGACTGGTGAGAATGTTGTCATACTGTTGCCATATATTTTCAGTGGAATGAAATTTGCAAAGGACAAATATACTCTACCTTAAGTCACTTTCTCATCTCTGTATTCATATACGGATTGTCAGTAAGAATTTTGTTAGTTAACAAAACAGAGGCAACTGCTAAAACTTGTTAATTACCAGCTGAGCGATCATAACTATAATCTATATATGTGTATAGAGAGGAGCAATGGGTATAGAGTATGAAGTCGCTTTTGGCAAGAAGCGATTTTTTTATGGGAACTCGAGAATTCAAAGTGGATATTAGACAACAAATGAAAAAAACTACTCCCTCTGTACCATTTATGTGTCACTTTCTCTTTTTTGGTTCATCCCAAAAAAAACATCATCTTATTCAAATTAGAAATAATTTACTTTTAAAATTTTTTTTTACCCTAATGAAATTATTCTCAACTATACAAATATCTAAAATTGATTTTAGACCACAAGTTTCAAATATCTTTTTTTTTCTTAAACACCGTGCCAAATCAAAGTTATCACATAAAATGGAACGAAGGGAATAATTATTTGTTGAACATTTCTGGCCTATGATTTTTTGAGGCACTTTGATACGTAACTAACTAACTATGATGATCTAAATTAATTATGATCAAATTCCATTTTGGAGAGTCTTGTTAGCAGATTGAGAATGAAATATCAAGCAGCTTTTGCCTGCATTAATAAAAATGTCACTTTTCAGTCAATGGCCTCTCAACTAATCAAGCCGGAGTTATTTGAGATATTCAATATTGTTAGGTTATTATATTCTGAGGGGACAAATCAAGAATTATATTTTTGAATGAATATAGATTATATCATGATAGAATTGAATCTCGTTTAAGAGAGTGAAATTAGACCTCGATCAGCCTGAATTTATTTAGTTTTCTTCATAAGGATAATATACGAATCCAATTAGAAGATATTTTGATCATTCACTAAGTTAATTACCAATTAAGTACCACCAATCACTATTGAAAATATTTGATAACAACTCTACTCTAAAACTTGGATAGTATTTTTTATAAGAAACATACATTGACGGTGAAAATATGTTTTTATAATTTTCCTAAATTAAAAATCTCAATTTTAGACCGCTAAGCAGATATTAAAATAATTTTAATATATCTTTTATACATACTATAATTCATATATTACATGCATCATTCATTTTTAATATGTAGTATAGTTTTTTTATCAAAATAATTATAATACATTACATATATAATTCATTTTAATATATAATATAGTTGTTATAAATGATAAATATTTTTTAAATATGAAATATCTAAGTACTAAATAAAAAATATATTTAAAAGCGATAAAGTATTTTATAAAAAAAATAATTTACAGAAGATTTGGGGCCTTCAATTTTAGGCCCCTTTAGCCTGCTCTGAGTCGAGCCTATCT
This sequence comes from Solanum sejunctum, assembly GCA_025642045.1. Lineage (NCBI taxonomy): Eukaryota > Viridiplantae > Streptophyta > Magnoliopsida > Solanales > Solanaceae > Solanum > Solanum sejunctum. Next base: position 22,788,054 of record JAOTQJ010000049.1, on the reverse strand, counting down.
CAAGCTGCACATACATATGGCTCATCAATGATAGTTAAGACATTATTTAAGGACTTCTCTGAATTTTGGCCCATGTATGGATGCCAACTCAAATATAGAGAACACATACATTGAATGTGTATGTATGTGTGTGTATATTTATATATATTGTATACATACATTTAAATCTATAAAATACATGCATATATTAAATATTTTGTAAATTAGATCGCTCAAAGGTATTCAACTCTTTACATCTAGCCATGGTTAAAACTTAATTTACCGCATATAGGTTTTACATTAAATTGTAATAATTTATTAATCATGGTTAATCATTTATTGAGATGATCTAACTAGAATCATTTAGTGATAAATGTGGTATTTATATGGAAGATACATGTATGTTATTAACTGAGTACTCTCTTTAGTCTAATATAAGTGAATTGTTGAGATTTTTTTGACAGTCTAAAATAAGTGATTTTTACAAAATTATATTAGAAAATGACCCTTTAATTTAGGTCCTTGAGGGGGTGTGTTCTACCCAACAATTCACTTAGATTAAAAAATATATTTATTGGAATAAGGTTTTATATTTAATACCATAATTTAGTATGCAAAACGCCATTTTGCACAATCACTTTCACTTACTTATAAAAGTAGAAAAAGATTAAGTACATTGCAAAGGAAATGGCGGGTTTCATGGATCTTTTGACAAAGTGTAAACCTAATTAATGCATGCATGTGAAGAACTTACTTTCCTTCACTACTTGTTAATGTTAAACCCCATGTATTTTCAATTTCTATTTTCACTACATAGATAACTACAATTTACCTGCTATGTATAGTTATCGTGTCATCTTGTAATTCTTATATACTATGTTTAGATGTGCTGGTTTTTGAGTTTATTTCTTCTTTAACAATTCATTTATGTCTAGTGGGCCAATAATAAAGCAAAAATATAGTTTTGTTAGGTAGTGAGACATATTTATCAAAGAATAAATAAAATTTAGTAAAAATTAGATTATAACCTCATTTTTTGGTTTATTTTAGTAATTGTGAACAGATCAATAATTCATTTAATTTAAATAGTTTAATTAATCTATCTCTTTTATTCAAATTCAACTCAATTCGCCTAGTTAACTCTTGTAGGTTCAACATATATGGTTTTTCTTTTCATTCAGCTGGAAATAGTTTAATTTAAGTGTAGCAAACTTTTTGGTTAGCCATAATGTGCATCATTCTTTATGGAATTATGTTGTGGAGACTAGAGTGAAGTTTGCTAATGTTATCCAGACTCTACTTGTAGAATTTTATTGAATATATTATTATTATTGTTTAAATTGAATAGGCGGAGAATTATAAAATGTGAATCAAACTTATATTTTCTATGATAATTTTTAATTTTAGTGGACATCAAAAAATTAAATTAAAAGGCGCATGTGCAATTCACCAATAAATACTTCATGTATTATTTCACTTATACGATCTCCATTAATTCATTATTTTGCTCTTGGCATATAATGTACTGTTTAATACATCAAATCTTATCCAACTTTTTTCCTTCAGTCAAAAACTGTCATAAAATAAAATTAATGAAGTAATAATTAAATAACCAAACTCAACAACCTGTCAGAGAACTGGGTGTAAATTAAAAGCTGGTTTCAGATTTTGGAATTGGTAATTAAAGTTATAAATTGAGTCACAATTAAATAAGGAATAGTTTGTTGGCGCTGTTTTTGACTCCCCCTTGAGTCATAATAAAGTCCCCACGATCTCTCCTCGAGTCCCCAACTCTAACGAGCAACTTAAATGCAAACAACAACAATATGTATTGCGCATTTATTTACACCAACACTTCCTGGGAAAAAAGGTTTCTTCTAGTTGTGGTAAGTACATTTATTAGTCCTTCCACGGTATAAAATACTCTCGGTTCATCTTTACTTAGTTTTTATATTTTTATTATTTTAAAATATCTAATAATATTTATTTAATTTATAAAATCAAGAGATAATATGATATTCATTTTATTTATTTTAGTTGTCATAATTTTTATTTTCAAATCAAACTATATAATCATCTATGTAACGTTTTAAGGTGTATTTTTTTAATCATATTGATACAAAAAAACCATTATCAATAATATTTATCATATAGATTTTGAATATTTAAAATATTAAACTAATTTTATTTTAAAAAATAATTTTTGAAATGCACATTGTGACGAGTGAAACGAAAGCAATAGCATTTAACCGGCGCCAAGCAAGTGCCGCGACAGAAAACATCGAGAAAAAATCGACCCAAACTAACTCAATCACATTCTAACGACTGAATCATTCAGAATCGCCGCACATGTTCTTAAATTAAGATATTTACATACACATAATTAATTTATATTTTAAAAAAAGTTTGAAAGTGTGCTAAAAAGGAGGAAAAGTTCTACCGAAACTGTTGGCATTTGAGAAAAAACCTACCAGATCTCGCCGGTAAGGTAAATATGATTTCCGCTTATTCTTGTCCATTTCCTTTGCCGCTTGGTCCCGTAAATAAACTGCCGGCGACGAAGATGCCTTGTTGCCTCTGCTACTGTTGCCCTTTGCCTTCAATTTGCCGGCAACCTTAGACATCTCAGCTGAGTCCTTCGCTTTGGAATTTTCTTTTTTCAGTCCTTTTTCCGGGGTCAGAAATACAAAACTGTCCTTGCCGTCACTGTTACTCCGCCGCATTAAATCTCGAATATTCCACCTCTTAAACGCCGATCCCGTTGAATTACTCTTCTTACATCTGCTTGGTGAAGGATCGGTTAACTTCGGTTTCCATACACAATAGGTCCCCGGAGGTACACTTTCCAACTCATCGACCTCCGAAGATGATGACGACAGCGGTTCGCGTTCTTCTAAGAACAAATCCCTTAACGAAACTTGAACTGGACTGCTGACGTTTTCCGACCATTCACCTTCAACGCCTTGACTATCTACGTCGTTCAGTAACAGATCGCGATTGAAAACGGGGTAAATCGGCTGGATTTGACGGTCGACGGGGAATACGCCGACCGAGCTCTCTGGATTTTCACATGACGAAGAGAATTCAAAATCCTCCTCGCCGTCGGCACCGGCAACGTCCTCTTCCACCACCTGAGAATCTCGTTTAATTTCATCGGAGATTTTTCCGGCAATCTCCGCGACTCTATTAGAGGAGTAACAGCTAAAGCTAGGACAGAAATATTCTTCTTCCTGCATGTGAGTAACTGTAGTTTCACAAAGCTCTGGTGCACGTTTATGGTCTCTGTAGGTTATGATCTTATTAATGGAGAGAGAATTATTTATGACAGAGGAAGACGGACTGTTTCAGTTTTCCAGCTGCGCTTTTATATATGTAAAGTTGTAATGAGAGAGGGTTTTTGTTTTTTCTTTTTCTTCTTCGAGAAATATTTAAATATCTAATTTGTATATTAAGCATTTGTTTCACAATTCACACTTAAAAAGATCATTTATGGTTTAATAAAATATGAAATAATATAAATTTTATAAAGAAAATATAATTTTTTTAATATGAAAAATTACATATTGTTATTACCATATGTCTAATATTGTATTTTGAGTTGTGTTTTGAGTTAATGATGTGTAATATAATTTTTTACTTATATTTTTAAAAAGAATATTTTTATTTTACTTTAATTGAATTTGTGAGGTAATACACATATAAAAATATTTGAAGATAAAATTTACATAATATTTTTTAGTATTTTTTTTGTAAAAATTCAGCAAATGAAAGGACAAATATAAAAAAAATTTAAAATATTTTAAATTTTTAATAGTTTAAATT
>JAOTQJ010000049.1:22769256-22784153 GCA_025642045.1 Solanum sejunctum | reverse complement strand
ATTTTTAATAGTTTAAATTGTAATGATTCCAAAATTTTATCTATTTAAATTGAAATAATATAAAGAAATTTTTTTTTTAATATATTTTAATATTTTATTATATCTTCTTAAGTGATATGATTAGGCCATTATTTTTTAATATTATTTTTGTTAGTGTATTTTGCCTTTTTTATATTATATTGTTTTAAGTGGATTATCCACTAATTACCGTTCTTGTGCTCCTTTGGAGCTATTAAAGAGTTTGCATCCCTTTGCTCATTCGTAGATAAAGAGCAATGAACGAAAAAAAATATATAATTTGCTTAATATTATTTTGAGAGTTTATTAGTTAAAGGGATGTATTTTATTATATAAAGTTTTGATAATTATATTTTTATAGGTTATTTTTATTTTTTAAATCTTTTATAATAAGATATTTTAATTAAATGAATTTATTTTTATGAACTTTTAAATATTTTATTATAAAAATATTATTTATAATGAGTGATGAATTTATCTTGGTGTATCAAATATAGTTTATTTGACCATAAAGAATAATTGCTGAGTGAAGTATATACTGAAAATTTAATACATAACATAAATAATGATTGTACACAAACAAAGATCAATTATATGTTAACATGTAATACTGATACTGAAGTGTATAGTATTAATGATATTTTTATTAAATAATGATACAGAGTGTATAAGCAGTAGGTACATCTACAAAGTTTATCACATAACATGGACATTAACATGTGCATACAATATACTACATTAATTGAATATGCAGCGTTATGATTATAAATCAATTTGCTGCAATTTTGCATAATACGAGGTGTGATATTTTTGGTATATATGAGAGATTGAGAATGATGATTAGAATTGTCAATAATATATTGACACATTAAACTGTTTAATGTTATATATTTCACACATGATAGATTATGTATTGTTGAAACATAAACATGAACAGGCTGAGTGTATGTATACATTATTAATGCAATATGCATGTCACTTTATTTACTTGAGCTAGATATTTAAAAGAAGTTGTTGATGAAGGAGTTTTATTTATTCTCTTGCTATTATATGAGAATTTTACTATTTGAGATTATATTATGTCTTCAGATTTATGTTCTATGTGAAAAGAGTTTATATGAAGTTAAATTGAGGTATAATTAGTGACAATTGCTCATAATTATATATAGCGAATATAATATTATTCTTTAAATTGTGAGAATTATAATTATATTATTTGGAGGATTTAAGATTAAATCTTAGACTTGAAACTTTGAAAATTAATAACGAAATTGGTTGGTCTTTGAGTCTAGGCTAGACATATAGTGATACAGGTTTTGTAAGTTTTGAAATCTTATGGTGATAATTTATTTGACTAGATCGTGGTGCTACGGATTCCATTCAAAAAGGAAAGGTCAAAGTGCTAGATTGATCGTAATTTGACTAAGGCAAGTGGATTTTCAAAACTTTGTAATTCTTGTAGAATTCTCAAATTTTCCTCTCTCCTACATGTGATATATGAAATATTTTAATATTATAAGAAATAAGATGATTAAAAATGTAAATGTGAGTTGGCGTGTGATTATGGTACTTGAATTGATAAATGTGGTTAAGTGATGAGAATTTCTATATTTTTGATATATATATATATATATATATATATTGTTGTGGTTGGAGATAATGAGTGAATTTTTTTGTGGAATTCATATCATGTTCATTCATTCATTGACATGTATATTTGCATTGATTCCGGATATTGATATGAGTGAGATGAAAAATATTGGAACTGAGGTCTTTACCAGTCGAGATATTGTGATGCCCAGGTCTTTGCTGACGAAATTACGATGTTGAAAACTTATGATGATATTGTGATGCCGAGGTCTTTACCGACGATTATTGCATAAGCATTATATTTCACCCCTTGCATATTATTGCATAGCATGATGTTATTCTTATGATTGATTGTGATATCATTTTTAGCTTGTGCTTTGGAATTGTGATATGGTGAAATACCATCTTTATTATGTATTATGTATTGCTGGTTTGGAATAACTTTCTGTGCAGGTTGTAGTCGTGGAGATCGATTAGGACGAAAGGAGTTTATGTATTTTATTAAACTTCCTTTGTTTTGTTAGTTGACTTGCTGGGTACCGCGTGGTATTTGGTACTCATCCCTTATGTAGGCTGTGCGCACGAACAATGAATAATATTTTCCTTGATCCTCCGAGGCTTCTCAGGAGATGTAGAGAGGTAGCTGTTAACATTCGACTGACTCTCTTATTCCTATTTCTTTTGTACTTGTTCTATTCGAAAAGAAGGATAATTTGGACTTGTATTTCTTTGATTTTTCGTATTGTTAGTGGCTTGTACGCATAATAACTAAATTCTTGGATGGTATTTAAGTTTATGAAAATTCTTAGTTTTAGTTATCTACTCTAATTAATTACTTCCGCGTGATATATTTATTATCCCTTTGAGTTAAGGTTGACTTGATATGGTGGGATTGAGCAAGTGCCATCACACAAATTTTTGAATCGTGACAAAAATATTTTGAACATAAAAAAACTCAAAAATTTAATTAATTTGAGACAATTAAAATAATATAGATTCTTTAACGAATTTATTTGGTCTAAATTCTAATTAATTAAATCAATAAATTTTGAATGCATAATAAAAAGAATCTCTGAAATAAATCTACAAATCATAGAACTTTTAAATAGCCTATTCCCTATTCAAGTATTTGGAAGCTTCTATGAGTACGTAACTCGATTGTCTAAAATTTTCACTAAAAACCAAAACGTAAAGTTCGTTCCTTTTCTGGCGCATATACTTTCTTTTTTTGTGGGAGGTGTAATTTTGCCCTTTATGACGTTCCACTTTACACGTATGCATTACGATATTTGACGTTATCTCATTTTGGGTAAATTATAGTGTTTTATATATATAAGAAGTTTATTTTAAGAATTTTTATATATTAAAGGTCTGTGTGGATACGTCTATTGATTTTAATTTATAAGTCAAAAGCTATAAGTTATGAATTATAACTTATAGTTTTTGATTTATTTTGATTATTTTAACTTAAAAATAAGTATTTATAAGTATTTTTTAATTTACTAAAATATTCAAAAAATACTTAAAAACTATTTTAACATAAAATCACTTAAAATAAGTCAATTCAAACAAGCTCTAAAAATTAAATTAATTATGTGATATAAATAAAAAGTTAAAATAATTCTTTTTAAAAAATTAAAGACTACTTCATTAAGTTGTATTCCCTCTGTTTTTTTTATTACTATGTTGGATTTTTGAAATTAATTTTTATAAACTTAAAATAAATTAATTTGATATTTTAAAATAAAAATTTAAATATTTAAAAAAATCAAAATATAATTACTCATAGTTTATATAGTTTGGAAGTATATATGAAAGATTTATCGACTATTTTAATTGTTTTCTCGTTTATTTTTGAAAAATGAACTCCAACAATAGCAGACCTAATAGAAGCTTCCAAAAAGTAAATTAAAAATTGAAGTTAGGAAAATTGCTATTCAAATTAAAGACTATTCCCATTAAGTAGTTTATCTAAAGGACTAAATATTCTTAACGAATAATTACATGGCATGATCATTCAGCTAAAATTTTATAAAAAAATAATCATTTATTATATAAACATGTATAGTAAATATATATTTCATATATAGTTAAGTTATATTGAGTTATTGAGTGTGTCGTAATGTATATTCAATGTATAGCGTATGTATAAGTAATCAGACTTTAATTTACATTATATAGTCAATATATACTTTCTATGAATTTTGGCAAATCATATTGTATAATCATATATATTTTCTATGATTTTGAACTATTTTTTTATGTAAATAAAAGAAGATTATATTTATTATAAATTAATTAATTTAATGTATATATTCGAAATTATTCCTATTCTTAATCCGCACAAATTAAGGGCCATTTTCATCGTTTTCTCATCTATTTTTAGATATAAACTCCAACAATCGCAGGCCTAATACATATTGTTTTTTCCAAAACGGTTTACATCAATTTTTTTGGATTTCTGTTGAACAACCCAAATTACATCCAAATGTGCTAATGTAATGCTTACTATGTTCGTTCTTTTGCCGCTTAAACGGCACCTCTTTTTATTACAAAAAATATATTAAATTTGTCATCTGACGTGCATCGAATACCTCGTGACCAAATTTCATGAATACGACTTTTAAAATTGCATTTTGTAAGTCATATTTATTTTATGCGTGTCTTACACCCTATAAATTAATTACATTTCTGAAATGCAATTATGAATCAGTTGAATTGACTATTGATCATGTAAATATTCAAATATATAAATATAGACGAATCATACTAAACATTGGTGAGAGGTTTATCATTGTATCTCAGGTTGTTTCAAGAGGGGCCGGCATAGCACTACGGCAAGTGCAAGATGTCGGTATTGAAATTGGAATAAAATAAATTTGAAAAACTTTGGAACGCAATTGACGTCTTTTCCCTAAAAATTAAATACAATTTACAGGTTCCACAAATACATCAGCAAGAATTTTTTCTGAAAGCATATCGTCATATTGATTAATCTCTATAGAAAGAACACTTTGTTACAATGTAAAATTTCACTCAAAAATGTTGGTTTCTACTTCCTAACCTCACTCAGTCAAGCTATATACCTACTTTACACAAACTTATTTAACTTCACATAATAAACATTCATTTTATGTAATATGACAAACTACAAATATTCTTAAAGATCTATCTTTTGTTTGCCTGAACTCCTCAGCAGAGTCTCACTGTTTAAACTTTCGAATCGTTTCTTTTGAATCTGATCATGGTACATAGGACAGAACTCTGTTTGGAATGCCCTGTATGTAATGTATGGAAACAAACTGGCAACGACGACAACAAGGGTGACCAGCCAATAGAAAGGACTTGGAGCACAAGCTTCCACAAGAATTTTGTACGCCGTTGTAGATATTATAGGTGAGAGAGAGCCATAAACAACTAAAAACACGTACCAAATGGCGATGCTGCCCCAAATGAAGAAGTGCTGAATCCAAGTGAAGTAGTTGATAGAGATTGCCATCTGACAATTGACTGTCCACACCACACATGTGTACATCATCACGCCGAGGACTCCATAGTCAACAGGTTGACCATCTTCCCGGAATACATGATGCCCGAGTGAATTGGTGGTGCCAAAAAAGATGATCATAGAACAGATCACACCGTTCAACATCCAGCCTAAAATGCGAGGCCAACTGAAGAGAATGTTCTTCGTTCCCTCTTCATAGAGCTTAGGAAACTGCAAGAGATATAAAGGAGTCCTTCTCAACTTGCATGTACCAATAACTTGAGCTGAAAATTCAGGCGAACGGGCTTCATAGATACTAAGTGATTCATTTAAATCTTGTAACTGAATCTTTCAACTACATGTTCACAGAGATGGAGTATTATGCACGAAAACAACACATAATTCATTTCACGTGCCTCTTCTAACAGAACTTTCTATCCCTTGAGAGTAGTAAAAGTTACGGAAGAGAAAAGCAGATCTAACATGCAATACGGTTTTCCTTACGTATCACACTTCTTAACTGCTGTCTCAGAATTTTTACAGAATAACTTATAAAATAGGTTTTCAAGGTTGCAGCCATCTCGCTCACTTGTATATTTGAATCCACTTGGAAAAGAGATCAAAGAATACATGAAAACGGTGTAATACCTTTTCCTAACCTCGTCGCTGTGCTTTTGCCTAAGCTAAGTGCATACTTATATGAAGGTGAAATCATGTAAATTTGGTCACTCCTTTATTTAACATCCTTGTCATACTTTTGCCTAGCTGTAATATAAGTCGGTGAAAATGAAATAGCTTTTTGTTAAATAAAATAGATTTTTGTTTGCAGCTCTTAAAAGAAAGTATAAAATAGGAGACAAACCTCAAGACATAGGCGTGCAGAAACATCCTGATCAAAGACACCGAGAGCAATTACAGGAAGTGACGTGAAAAACACATTATATAATGACATATACCAGTCATTATAAGCAGGTCGGCCAGAGAAAGAGGCAAAGCCCTCAAACCAGAAAAGGGTCAACCCAAAGGTGATGTTCTTGTAAAAGAAGTAGCATAGCTGCAAGCATCCCAAAGTAATATCAGGAAGATCATAAATGTCTCTAATTCAAAACTAAACATGGAACTTCTAATCACTTTGTAAAACATGTCATACTTCTTAATGGGTTTAAAAAAAACTTAAGCCTGCTTAAATAATTATTTTTATTTCTCCAAGAACAGACAGTGAATACTTACCATCATCGATATCCTCCTGTAGCACCAGTGGCCATGAACCAATAACAAGCGCTCAAGAAAACGGAATTGAGCTATTGCATAATCACTTGACATGACAGCCTAGTAATATTTTCATAATCATCAGTTTAACTCTAAAACATGGACATTGTCTGGCAGAAAGCATATGTGCCCATATTGGCTACTACACAATTAGTCAAAGTTCATCAAGAGAGACAAGAAGAGAGGATGTCTTCTGGAAAAAAGCTATGTAAAAGCATAAATTCTTTTCATGTGAGCAGTTAGAAAATAATATGTTTGTCAAATAATAGAAAAGAGTCCAATGGGAAACCATTCGTTAAATTCAAACATGAAACAGTTATAAGGAGCTTCGAATAGGAATAGTTATCAGCAAAAGAAAAAGTGCCTCACACAAGAGAGCTAAAATGTACTAAACTACCTTTCTCATGTTGCTTCTGTTCTCCATTATCCAAAAATAGCTCACTGAACTTCATTAAGTTTCAGCTCCTTGATTATCAACACCAATTCCTACTACTCCACAACTACGACTAATGATGAATACAAATGTACCAAATCAAAGCTAGCTAGAATTTGTACAGTCGGAATCCATAATGCAAACTAACCATAAGCAACTACCAGGCAATCAGAATTCCTACTTTATGAACTTGAAATTTGTAGATATGCAACACGGCAAGTAGAACGCAGAGTAATCATCAAAGTTCATCAGTCAGAAAGGTTTTTTCTGCTCAGAAAGTTAATTCACTTCAGAGAAACTAATACAACAGAAAGAGTAGATTGTCCACAAAAATCCACATTTTATACTCAAACTGTCATGTACTGATGGATCTTGATTTGCGTGTCTTTTCACTTAAAAATATATTACAGTTGCACAAAGTACTTGTACCCTCGTTTTCAGTAGCTTTTTAGGCTTCCAACAGACCTTACAAAAGAAATCAAAACTACATGTGCACACAATCAAGGGAGAGAATAGAACAGCAATATGTACAGAAAAAAAAGGAAAGCGGAAGTTGCTACCTAATCCCTCACCTCAACCCCTACTAGAGGAACGGTATCCACCCTTGACAAGGGAAGGTAAAGTGATGTGGAAAGAAAAAGGAAGGGAAGGTTCCAAACACTGAGAAATGGAGGAAGGAAAAAGGATAATACAGAAGAGGAAAAACTAGACAAAATTTAACCTGCATTCCTTCAACACCACTGATGCCAACCCCAACATCAGCCTCCTGCAGCATGCTTACATCATTTGCCCCATCCCCAATTGCTAATGTAGTGTGGTGTGTTTCAACTTTCACCAATCTGGTAACCTGAATATCTTCAAATATTTTTGTCAGATTATTCAAGTGGCCAACAAAATAAAATATTGAACAAACTTTGAATACAATTCATGAAAAAATTCTCTATATATGAAACTGTAAGGGATGGAACTTACGAGAGCTTTTTGTTTAGGAGTGGAACGGCAGCAAATAACAGATGCACAATTTATTGCAAGCTCCAAGAATGATTTTTCTAGTTTTTTGTCAAGAGCAAATGACAATGATTTACCATCAATGATCAAACCAAATGATGCAGTAATTTCTCTGCTTGAGCTTCTTTGGGACATTGCCTCCCTTATTTGCGACATTCCCTCCCTTATTTGCTTTGTAATGCTATCATGTGAAGCCTAAGACAGTTGAACTTGGTGAAAAACATAATTTTTTGTGTTATTGTAGGCAAAACAAATCCAAAATCCTGTACCGTTGCTATAGTCTCCTTGTTTCCTTGGTTTTCCAAGTCCAATATGTCTTGAGAATCTAAAGTAATTATGATTTGCCTCATATTTGGTCTTAATAGACTACAAGCATACCTAGATAACATCCAGAAAAATGATGAGAACGCCATGCATTATTTGATTATAGAAGATGCATCATGTTACTAGTAACCAACCCGATATTGATAGCCGTTTCCATCTTATCACCAGTTAAGACCCAAATCTTAATCCCAGCTTTTGCAAGTTTATCAATGCATTCGGGGACCTGTAGTAAATCAGTTTGGAATTGGAGTAGGTCAGGTACAATGCAAAGCGAAAAAAGGAGATTGCAAGCTCCACTTAATTGCAAGCAATGTCCAACACAAAGATTAAAACTCACCCCTTTTTGAAGTTTGTCCTCAACAGCAGTAACACCAAGGAGAATTAAGTCTCTTTCAATCTTCTGTGCAGCAGCATCCACCAAAGCATCTCTATCTGCTGTTACAGAAGCTTGGGCATTCAAAAACTCTTGTTCCCATGATTCGAACTCTTTCTCATCAAGCTCACGGTAAGCTACAACAAGAGTTCGCAATCCTGCTTCAGCATATTGTTTAAGATGTTCCCTCGTTATACCCTCAAAGACTCGCCCATCTTTTGAAAGCCGTTCAAACATCACACTAACAAAAGGAAATATTACAAGCAAGAAGATATCAGTCTAAATTAAACAGAATTGGAGGATTTCTGATCACTTGATAAGAAAAGTTGACGCGCACAAAGGCAGTGCAAGAAGATACAGACCTGTCTGCACCTTTGCAGAGGAGCAACAACTGGTTCTCAGCATTTTTTACAATTACAGACATTCTCTTCCGCGAACTACTGAACTCTAAGACATGAAGGAGCTGATATGACCTGAAACGAAGACCACGTCATGCAGAAAGTGATGAAAGTAATAAAGGAAAAGAGTAAAAATAAATCCATAACCAATTGATATTGACAATGCGCTGATATAAATTTTACAGGTCATTACAGCTTATTATTGTTTTGGAACTGAAGAAAAAATATGATTCATATCTCATTTGATCTCAGTATCAAAGCAGATTAAACATAACAGGTTTATAGAAACAGTGATCTGCTGAAGCAAAAGCATCTGACTGGAATATATCAGGATGAGGATGAGGAAGGTGATAGCATCCCAGTTTGGATATTTAAACAATATTTTTTGTTCAATTGTGTGATCACCTTCAAAACTTAAGCTGTTTTTTCCCCTAAAGGAAGCTCAAGTTGTTCAAAAGGTGAAACTTTTCATTTACTTATATTAGGTCTCCAACGTGTCCCTTTACATGCAGGCCTGATTCTTTTTTATCAGGACCAAGGACTTCTACTCTTATAACATATGATCGTTCATCTAAAGAAGATGGTTCTGATGCTTGGCTTCAAAAGATGTCAAAAAAAATTGTTGAAGAACTTTTCCAACTTCTTGAGAAAGATCTTTTCAAACAAATAAGTTTGAAGAGAAGTTGTTCAACTTTTTAAAAAAAATTAAAAACATTTCTCTAATGGCATTTTGTTGCCTGTTTCTGAAACAACTGCCACCTTATTTATTTGTATTATGTTTTCAACAAATCTAAGGACAAAGATACTACTGTTAGTTGTCACTTGGCAGGCCACAGAACTGGTGTTTAATCCCTGAGAAAATAACAACCAATAGAAAGAAGTCCTGACAACCACACAACCAAAAGAGATGAAATAAAACAGAGTAGATAAACCACATCCCAAAAGGACAAAATAAGGCAATCTGGATGTATTTTAGGCCACCAGATGAGCAATCCACTTTCACATCTTTGAACAGAAGTTCTGAATATTTATGATTCCAATACAGGAAAACCAAATAAAAAATTTACCTGTCAACCATCTTGTCACTCTGATGATCCAATTCATGCAGTGTAATTTTGCTTTGTGTTCTTTCAAAGAACTGAAACCCCAGTTCCCTTGCTGCAATTACAAAGGCAGCTTCATCTGGTGACTCTGCTTCATAGGAGATCTCACCTGTTTTTTTGTTCACGTCAGGAATAACAGTATGACAAAGCGCCAGCACTCTGAAAAACTTTTGTATCATGTCTCGATGAGGCTCATGGACCCATTGACCATTCATTATACGCTCATCTTTGAAATTGAATCCTTTAACAGATGTCTCCGAGTTAACAGCGGGGTCACTAGATTCCGTCACGACATTAGAAGTACCACCGGCTTCCTGTGCTCCATCTCTCTTTTGCTTTGCCAGGGCCCTCTCTACCTCTGTCACAACACGTCCATACGCAACACCTGCTATTGAACATTTAACAAACTCCATGGAGTTGCATGTTAAGGTGCCTGTTTTGTCAGAGAGTATAGTGTCAACCTGCCCAAGTTCCTCATTGAGATTAGATGTTCTTGCATGAGCTGGTTTATCTGTTTCCTCGTAGTACATCTCCCTATCTTGATTGATGAATATGCTCTGTAAAACCTTCACAATTTCAATAGACACATATAGTGAAATAGGAATCAAGTACCCATATAGCATAAGGGCTGTCAGGAAATGGAAAAATGCAGCCAATGTAGCTCTTTTGGGATCAAAAAACACACTTGTCTGGTCTGGTCGAAGATACCACCTCCTCAGTTTCCCACCAGAAATGTCATTTTTAGTTTCAATCCCGAAAAAGATAGATCCAATAAAAGCTATTGTAATCAAGGTAGCAAAAAGAACATATATTATTTTATCCATCCTTTTCTCAATTTCACTCCTCTTAGAAGGAGGATCTGTAGAATTCTGCATGACTTTTGTGTCGTGACCAGTAAAAATGACCACACCATAAACATAATCAGTATTCCGTAGCTTGGAACCTCGCAGAAGTATCTGCTGCACTGAAAGAGGGTTCTGCTGATTATCATAATACAGAGTTCCAATGAATGCATAAAGATCTTCATTTGGATCTTCACACTTAACAACAGCTTTAAAATTTTGAAAAGAACCGTCGTCGTGCATGGACGATGTGATATTTAATGCATGCTTCACCTTAAGGTTAGTCTCTCCATCAAGATTGGAGGTTTCAACATAACATATCCCATCCTCATAACTTGATGCAAGCAAAAGCAGATCACTGGGGAAATATTCATCCTTGTACACCTTAATAAGATCACCAACGCGTAAACTTTTCCATCTAGTCTCTTGGAAAGTATGACTTTTAGTGTATACCTTTACTTTCCGATTATTGGCCTCAATATCCTGAAAAAGATTGCATAAAAAAGAACTAAAATTTCTTTTTACAAAGAAAGACCATTGAATATATACCTGAACTTGCTTACAACTAACCAAAAGCATGAGTTGCCAACATATTTTTTTTGTCAAACGGCCAGAACCAAAGTCATGCCAACATAGACTAAGAGCAAACTATTGATCAGAAAGTAAGATTACAACCTTTCATTACACAACTAAAGACATCAGAAAGTCCTAGTGATGTTTCTCGACATGACATCCAAGTAGTGTATCTGATTTTACAGATGAGATACAAGGTGCAACAAACAGTAAATATTCTAAGTAAATTATCCTTTTCAAAGAATCTTTTTCACCAAGGAAATAAAAAAGTTGAAGCACTTGCGTTCAACCAATATAGAATAAAATCTTTTATAGTAATAAATTTCATTTTAAAAGATTGTATCAAGTAGTAATGTTTGTGATTGAGAAAATATCTTTTATTTCCCAATCACTTTGGGAAGCTCAACAATGAACCAGAGGGTCAAGAAAGATACTGTATTTATTTATTTATTTATTGTTCCAAACACGTTCTTTATTGACTTGCTTCACTACTTCCGTAAAAAAGCATCAAAAAACAGGTCTCTTTGTTTCTATTTTTATGAGTACTGTTGCCTTAGACACATCATAAATATACGACAAGAATCTAACATTTCTATCATCCTCATTACGAAATCAACACTCCTCCAAAGTCATTGTCCTTAGATGCTCAACCACATTGGCAAAGTTAAATCCTAGCTCATTTAATCGTGCATAAAACCAAACTCATTTGTGTTTAATTTTCACCCTAGCTAGAATTTATCGGTGATTGGTGAACATGGACTGGAACACCAATGGGAGCTATTCGATACTATGGACTCTTCAAAAGTGTTAGCAGGTGCATGTCAGATTCGCCAAAAATAGTGTATTTTTGGAGAATCCAACACGGATGCGGCATTGCAAGTGAAGAATCTACTAAACTTAGATTTGATCCCAGTTGAAGAAAACAGAGCCTGTAAGTCTATGAAAGTGGATTAACTAGTAGCTAGGACAAAAGATTCATCAAGCATCATAATACATTAAACATATACCTGCCTTTTGCGCCTCCAATCTTCGATCCCCTCTTTGGCCATTGTTGCCCCAATCACAACCAATAACGGCGCTAAAATGCTGCTGGCTGTATAGGGAGCTAGAGGACTAAATGAAACACAAGCAACTACAAGAAAGTATATATTTGCAACCCTTCTAAATTGCTCAAACAATGATTTGGGTATGAAATTAATTGATGTATACTTTGTTGTAGAAACATAATTCCCCCTATAATTTAGCTGGACCTGTTCTGGGTTATCAGGATCATTACAATACACAATTCTTGAAAAACCCCTCTTCCCAATTTGACTATGTTCCTCCTTAAACGAACACTTCATGCACGAAAAACTATATATCTTACTAAAACTTATTTTCTTGTCACCACCTGCCATTTCCTCCCAAGAAAAAAAACACCACAGAGCCCGATATCCCGAGTCCTGGAAAAGGGCACCACAAGGGTCTAAAGCAAAAAAAAAAAAAAAAAAAAGAATTTGAACCAGTACTGCCTACAGCTTCCGACTAAGACAAAACAAGAATGGAAGAGTTGTTAACATCAAGATCCTTCTTTTCTCATGTTTTTAAGCTAAAAATTGCCATAATAATCCACCAAAAATACCAAAACTGATAATGGGATTTCAAGAAAAGTAAACCTTAACAATTAGTTTTCCTGAAAATTCTTATCTTAGTTCTATAGTACTGCTAAAGATCCCTTGCTTCCACTGTCGGTGAAGTGACAAATATGCTATAAACTCCAACCTTCTTTTACATTTACTAGCAGGAAGAACAAGAAAAGTAGAAATATCCACGGAATGGAATATGGACAATCTTGTTTCCATAAATTTTTTTCAAGAAAGTGATTTGGTTGAGATTAGGAGAGAAAAAGAAAGATGAGGACTTTCTAGTTGGCTGGCCAACAAAATGTGTCAATTTTATGTTCTGCTGTTTCCACAAGCAAAAAAGAATGAACAGTTGAATTATACTAAATATAGTGAAACACTTTTTTTTTTATGAAACTTTGACTTACGTGGACTGACTAATGATGTGATTCATCCTGAACGTACACGTGGCTGATGAGGTAAATCGGTATAAAATTTGAGTCAAGATTAACGACTATAACGTACCTCATTGTCCATTAACTTATTTTAGGTTTTTAAATTATAATAATTTAAATAATTTTAAAGTATTTGCATAAATTAGAAAATATTTATTTTAAAAATTATAAGTTAGAAATTCTATTTAGTACTTTGTTATAAATATATTTGGATCATAGTGAATATCTATTTGAAATCAAGTTAATTTTTTTATAAATTTTTTTTTATTATAATATACATTTTAATATTTTTGAAGACTAATTAAAACTTTTCTCTCTATCTTTTTTTTTTACTTTATACTTTTATAATGTATTTTGACTTATAAGTCGGTAAGTCAAAAGTCGATGAAAAGGATGTAATTTTTGGCGGAGGACGACGTCGTATATTGTAACCGTCTTGACAGGAGTCTTTCCCAGACGGAGGCTGGTGGTTCGATGAAAATGTAGACTGATTGAGGTGATGAGGTGGCTGTTTAGTGGGGACCACCACAGATTTGTTCCATTTTTTTGTAGTTTTGACTTCCAATTTACAGATTTAGGTGAAAAATAAATAAAAAATTCTCTTATTATATAAGAGAAAGTTAGTCATGTATATTTTATTAAAAAGAATTATAGAACTACTTTAGCTAAATTCTTTTACTTTAAATTCATACTCTTTAGATATAGTTGTGCTAATATTTATGTAAATTTTATAATTATTTTGAGTAAAAAATTGACGATCAATGAAGGAAAGTACTTCAAATACTGACATTCTAATGGGTCTTCTCACATTAAATTTTCGAGAAAAAGAAATGAGATGAATTACCATCATGCAAATATTAAAATTAGTTAATCAATGCTATTTATATTTTATCAATATTAATAATATTTATTTACATTTAATCGAATAATTTACCACCACATAAATATATATAACTTATTTAGATTTTTTTAAAAATTATTTAACTAACACCATTTAAAAATATAAATTTGTGAACACATTTTGAACCCATGCACATACGAATTTTTTCTCACTAATTGTAAATATAATGTATAATACATGTCGGTGTTGACGGTGTATACCTATATTAATCACATGTAACCTCATATTCGAACCATTATTGGACATGTATATTTCCCAGTTCGATATATGCATGACATATTATTCTTTTGAAGACAAAATATCAATTTATGTTGATAGAGTTTCCTGCAAAAAAGAATATAAAACAGAATGTAGAAAATATAATAATATTTGTACATAAGATTAGTAAACTAGAAAATTCAACATTAATAATTGTATAGAATTTTTCATCAATCTCAGATGGAGCCAAAGATTGACTATTTTTTGGCTTTGGAGTATGATGGAATAAAGCAAATGACTCTTTAAACTGTCTGCGCTTCTTTC
>JAOTQJ010000049.1:22746962-22767592 GCA_025642045.1 Solanum sejunctum | reverse complement strand
TTTCGACGCTCCTCATGGGTCATCTGGAAACAACTGCTTTATGTTTTTAAACATAAGGGTTAGGCTGCGTACATTCGATCCCTCCTCACCCCGCAATGTGCGGGAGCCTTTTGAGGCACTGGAGTATGTTGATGTTGATAATGATGAATAATTGTATAGAAAATTCTTTTTTATTGGTTTTCAACTCAAATGAGTTGTCTATCATTTGTTCAATATACTATTGCTTGGATTCTATTTATATGTTCAATTATATATGTATAATATCTTTTTTAAAAAAAGAAATTAAAATTTGTTATTTAATATTCTTCGAGCTAGATTAAAGTGAAGTTGAGATCAAGTTAAAACTTACATCAACATCTATTACGAAATTATTTACTTTTTTTTGTCCAACTTATTGAAGAGATGGATATACAATGTCATCCTTCTAGGATCATTTTTGAAGATGGTCAATATTTGCTGAAAGCGAACACCACCACCATCACACACATTTGGAGGGCCATCACACCAGACATGTCATTTAACATATGTTGTAGGGATAGTTTTTAATATATACAATTAGAAAAAACAATTTATAAAAAATATAATCATATTTTATTTATGTCAAGGTAGTAGTAAAAATATTTTTTTATTTTATCTTATTTGATAGGGTGTTTAAAAAAACATTTTTAAAAAGATTTATGATCTAAAATACTTCTTGACATAGTTGAGAATTATTTTATTAAGAATAAAAAAATTAAAAGTAAAATTATTTTTGATTAGAGCAAGGTAATATTCTATTTTAGATAGATTAAAAAGAAAAAGATGTTGCACTAAATGAAATTAACAGGATAAAAATTATACATCATGATATATATATATAAATTGACTATACAATAATTTTATTTATGGTGCGCATATTTTTTTAAAAAAAAAGGAAAGCAAAGCAATAAGAAAAACTTGGAGTAGACAGATGAAAGAAAAAGGGGAAACAAATATTATATTTATGATGTATTTTTTAACTCAAATAAATATTTTTTGCTTTAATTTATTGTATTTGAGCTAAGTATTTTTAGAAATAGAATCTTTATCTTCACAAGATAGAATTGAAATCTAAAAATATTTTATTTTATTTTATTTTTTTTAGATAAATCTTATAAAATTAAACTTATATATCACTTATTGTTATTGTCGTTGATATTACTTCTAGATGCTACCAACTGAAAGTCACCTAAATTTATTTCAAAGTCTTCTTAAAGTCTTGTTTTAGGATGTAAACAAAGTAGGAAAAAAAGAAAGCAAAAATATTATTTTAGTAAAAACATTATCTTTTCAACATTATTGTCAAAATATCTCCTTTTTTTTTTCCTAAAGGCATGTTCCTTTTTTTCATCCAAGTTAAAACTGAAGTCTCAATAAGTACTGTCATTCAGCAGTCAAACTTGTTTCTCCCAGAAGAGAAAAAACATAAATAAAAATACTTTTATATATTATGTATAAATAAATTTCTTGTTTCTCTCTCTAATAAAGGGCGAAGATTGGATGAGAGTAGCCAGGGACGACTAACTGCAACGTAACAACTATAATATCTCTGATTCTAATCATCAATGGCGGAGTAGTCCATCCGTTTCATCCCCAAATTTACCTTCCACAACGACGCCGTTTTACCTGATTTGTATTTTCTGTCAAACTTTAGTCAGATTCAGTCATCGAAATTCCTCTGCTCCGTATCAGCTCGCATCGGAACCCTAGGTCTGTTCACATTTCAGATTGAAATTTGTTGTCAGATTTAATCACTTTAGTTTGACTCAACATCAAATCTATCCTGGACATCGAATTTATTGGAATCATTTAGCGTTGCTTCCATGATGAATTGCAACATATATATTAGATTTTGACGTGATTTATTTATTTCAGCTGCATTGGACTTGAAGTTATTCGGACTCACTTGTTTTGTGATTGTTGATTTTAGATGTTGACTCAATTGCTTTGTTAGCTGAACTAATCTTGTATCGCTTAAATTTCTAAGTTTTTTTTTGTCTCTCTCTCTGCTATTACTAGTTTGCATATTTAGGATTTTCTTTCTGTTTTATTGCTATTTTACTAATTCTCTTGGCTAATGACATGACTGGTTTGATAGTGTTCAGTGTTCACTTGAGATCTATCCAGCCAAAAATGTTTATGTCTTTACTTTATTATTGTCAAAATACTGAAGTTCGAGGGGACACAATCCAATTGAAGAAGCAAAGCATTCTAAAAGCCGCGTGGCATTTTATAATTTCTTAGGATGTATATATAGTTGACGAAGGGAGCCTTAGAGCAATAGTAAAGTTGTTTGCGTGTGACCTATAAGTCACAGATTTGAGCTGCGGAAGCAGAAATTAATGGTTGCACTAGCATAGGTTGTCTACGTCACACCATTTGAGGTGCAACCCTTCCCATACCGCCTAAAGAGGGAGACTTTGTGCACTGTCTGTCCATTTCTTTTTAAATTATAAACTTGAAAAAGAAGAGCTAGTTCTAACTTCTAAACATAAAATTTAGGATAAAAGCTTTCTGATGTAGTAGTGTCATGATTCATGGGAAGCTTTAGCTATACTTTCCTTTTTTCTGATGCAAGATTAGTATGTAATTGTCCTTTCTGATTTTTGTTTTAAAAAAAACTTAGAAAGATCAAGCTGAGCTTTTGATAAACATTCTAGAGTGGAGATTTGACATAGTAGTAAGACGCACTTTGCCGTTGCAAGGAAAAAAATACATTTTTTCTTTGGCTACTCGATACTTTTCAAAAAGACGTAGAGAGCTTTTCATTAAGTTTTACTAGTTTATAAGCATTTTTATAAATTATTATGCGTTTGGTGAATGCCCAAAGTGTTTATAGCCATAATCATCCCAACTTCTTGTTTTTCAACTTATAAACACTTTTGATTTGACCAAGTATTTTACTATTTTATCTCTAATATCTTTTTTAATACTCAAAATACTCTTCCCAAAATAATATTCCTAACGCCCATACGTTCCATTTTTTTCGTTCTTCTCCTTGTACTTATGCTTTTTTTTTTTACAATTTTTTAAACTAACTTTAAATACATATTAGTCATTTAATAGAAAAATTTCTTATCAGCACTTTTTTATCAAACATAATAACTATACTTATTATCAGTTTCAATACTTATACCCAAACACGAGACCATTTATTTATTAAATTAGTTTCTACACCAAAAAATGTTTTCAGCACTCAATGCTTATCAACTTCCAATCAATTAACCCAAACGGACTCATAAAGTAGGTGAAATAACAAAAGAAATCACTCGCTCTGAAGGGATTTTGCTCTTCATGACTTTCTATGACAAGGAGGCCTCAAAGACTAGTTTAGCTGGCAATATTAGCTGGTAAATGACATTGTATGATTAGTGGGTTGATTGTCGATATGGTAATTTTCTTGCATCCCTCTCTTGGTCTGCCCTCTCCCTCCCTGCACTCAAATATCATATATGATCGCAAAATGAAGTCTTGAATACTAGGCAAAAAGCACCGTGACAGTAACTGAGATAATGCGGGTATAGTAGACCAGAAATACATTGATCTATTAACTATTTTACTTCAGCAGAAAAAGAAGGTGTTTTCCTGTAATGGCAATCTTTTACTCTACACTTTTTTTTAAAAAAAATTATTACATTACAAACAACAACAACATACCCAGTGGAATCCCACGAGTGGGGTCTAGAGAGGTAGAATATACGCCGACCTTACTACTATCTCATAGAGGCAGAGTGATTGTTTTCTAGGAACCCTCGTATCAAAAACCTATAAGCAGAATAAACTAGATATGAAAGACAAGGAAGGAAAGAAAAGGAAACAGAAAGAGCGATTAATAACTAAAAACACATGACGGTATGCAGATACAGTAAAATTAACATATATAAGACGGATAATGGCAACACAAGATATAAAGGCACGAGTAAACCTACTACTCTACCATACCCCACATCTAGACATCAACCTAACCCTACAAATATATTGACCTGTTACTCTAAATCGCGACCTCCACTCCTTCCTATCTAAGGTCATGTCTTTGGTGAGATCAAATATTACATAATTGACCAATTTCTTCATTTTCTTACATATCAACTATTGTTCCTAATAATTCTAGCGTTTGTTCAAAAAATTTGATGAAGAGTTTTGATTAAAAAAATCCATTTTCTCACAAAAAACTGTTTTTCAACAAACCACCAAGAAACAAAAGCTTTTTGTTTTTGGAAACGGTTAAAACACTACTTTTTGGAAGTATTTTTTTAGTTTCGACAAAACTAAAAAAATGCAATTTTCTTTCCATAACAGTTTTTCCAGAATTTTCGAAGCAACAGCTGCCTTAATATACAATAATCCATTTAAATATAACTTATAGGGGGCTAATGAAAATGTGAATTACGAAAAGTATATATGTTTACATAGAACAGCCTTAGAAACCTTCTCTCCATGGGAAGACATGACTCCAAGTCATCGACTAGTAAATATGTCTTTCACCAGGAATTAAAATTACTCTCTTATGGGTAGAACAAATTTAAAATTACCCTGCATATATGACAACATGGATTACAATTATATTTCCTGTTACTTAGTCAATTTACTGGCAGTGTGTTGGGTGGTAGATCATACACACACACACACACCGACTCGTGTGTCTCATCTTATTTCAGCTTTCTTGTTTCTTCATTTCATCATCTTCTTTCATTTGTCCCAGCAGATTGCTTTATCAGTTCGGGAGTGTACTCAGGCCTCAGCTTCTAGTGGCAGATTGCATTTAGCCTTTCCCTATTTTGGTACTCCACTGCATTTCTGGATTCTTCTCAGGTTGAATACTAGATTATCGCTGTGAGTGGTCTCACGGAATATATTTTCCAAGGTTTATCTGTCGTATTTTCACGTATATTTTCGAGTGTTGTTCAGAACCGTTGACGGCAATATTGTGTTTGAAGGTGATCAAGGTTGTTGGGTTATAAATCTTGTCAATGTGAGAGATAAAAGTCGAGCAATTATATCTAGTGCATATTAGGAAAATTTTCCTGTTGAAGTTATTGGTAAGGAAAGTTAATCTCTTGAGGTACCTGCAGCTATAAAATATCTTGTGGATCACCAGCAAAATGCTATATAATTGGAAGAAGCCTCACATTCTTTTCTCTACAGTGCTTGATGGTTTTTATGTTGCAATATAACTAGCAATGATGGAAAAGTTATCAGAGAAAAGGTTCCCTGTCAATGCAAAAGATTATAAATTATATGAGGAAGTTGGAGATGGTGTCAGTGCTACTGTGTATCGGGCTCTGTGCATTCCCTTTAATGAGATTGTTGCAATTAAGGTTCTAGATTTGGAGAAGTGCAACAATGACCTGGCAAGTCTGCTATCTATATGTCTTTTAGATTATGCTATATGGAAAATGCCTCTTGTGTTAAATAGTCAGGGTGCTGGTGTCGTGAACCTCCTTTTTGGTTTAAATATGTTCTTGTTACCTGGTTATTTTTTATGAATTATTTTTATTGAAAAGGAATTGGCAATATTGTGTGAAGGTTGCATGACTATACTTATTTGATCCATCTACAGTCTCCTATTCCCCTGTCTACGATAGGTACAGACTTGTACCAGTCTGTACTATTAATAAAGCCCCAATACTTTTGAGGGAATATCTTGTTCGTTCATTAAGTTTGATCCACAAAATGTCCCCAGGTTTATATTACTAGTTCTAATGAAGATAGGGCTACATTAGTGTGTTACTATATTCTACTTTCTGCGTTTTGGCATAATCTTTTTGAGTTTTTACATGCATCTTTAGTTTTATCCATCTTTTATTAAATAGTTAATCTAAATTAAATATAAAAATCAAAGTTCCGACAAATATTCATTTGTGCAGAATGTACCACATGTAAAGTAATTATTTTGGCAGAATGTGTCACATTTATTCATAAATAATAGTCCCTTCTACAAAAAACATGTTTAAGGAGCATTCTTGGGCCTAATGTATGCCTTTTTCCAATTGCTGAAGCTTTCAGAATATTTTTTGTGATTTGAATAGGATGGAATCCGGAGAGAGGTGCAGACTATGATCTTGATTGATCATCCAAATGTATTGCGTGCACACTGTTCATTCACTGCAGGTCACAGCCTTTGGGTTGTCATGCCATTCATGGCTGGAGGATCTTGTCTTCATATCATGAAATCTTCTTATCCTGATGGTTTTGAAGAGCCTGTAATTGCTACATTATTGCGCGAGGTCCTCAAAGCCCTTGTATATCTTCATTTCCATGGACACATCCATAGAGATGTGAAGGTATCACTGTGTTAACTGCTTTTGTGGAATAACTGTTTAAGCATTCTTTACTAATTCTTTGCTGAAGAAGAGAGGTGATGCTTCTTTTTTGTACATATGTTTTAAGTCGAGGATTTTGAGCCCTCTTTGATATCAAAGTTGTTTTAGTTTCTGCAGAAAATGCAAATACACATGTGGCTTGATCAAATTTCTTAAATTTCTCTTTCTCTTCACCCATCTTCCTTCACGTCTTTTCTCCCTGTCAATAACATTTTCTTTCCTCATTGTTAACCAATTGACAAAGTTATTTTCTCATGGGGAAAAGTTTTTAGCTAATCTCATTTTCTTGACTCCAGCATGGTACTTATGCCAGTTTTCAGCTTTGACTTATTATTTTGGTATTTGTTCTGCAGGCAGGGAACATTTTGATTGATTCAAATGGTGCTACTAAATTGGCAGATTTTGGAGTTGCTGCTTGCATGTTTGATACTGGTGATAGGCAGCGTTCAAGAAATACTTTTGTTGGAACTCCATGCTGGTAAGTTCCCTAGGCTGTGGTGAGGTGTAACTTTTATTTGTTGGTGTCATCATTATAGGAACCGACTTTTTTACTTGTAACTGCAATTCCTTTTTTTGAATTCTTAATCAGGATGGCTCCCGAAGTGATGCAGCAACTGCATGGATATGATTTTAAGTAAGTATCTGATCTGCATATCGATTCTATTGTGTGTTCTAGGTCACCTCTTGCACCTTCTAATAATTGTTTCAAACTAACAGAGCAGATATATGGTCATTTGGAATAACAGCTCTTGAACTTGCTCATGGTCATGCACCATTCTCCAAGTACCCACCCATGAAGGTTGGTGGATGTTCTTTACTATACAAAACAGTCGAGGAAGTGATTTCAAGTTTTCTGAAATTTGTTCATTTGTAATCCTTTCTTTCTCTTTGTAACTCAGGTTCTGCTGATGACCCTACAGAATGCACCTCCAGGCCTGGACTATGAACGGGACAAGAGATTCTCTAAGGTTTGTGTGTCTGACAAGCCTTTCATTCTTTTGAAGTTTGGTTCTGAGTTTTGGTGCTTTTGCAGTCTTTTAAAGAAATGGTTGCTGCTTGCTTAGTAAAAGATCCAAAGAAGCGTCCATCTTCTGAAAAGCTTTTGAAGCACCCTTTCTTTAAACAAGCACGAGGAAATGATTATTTGGCACGTACAATCCTTGATGGCCTCCCACCTCTAGGTGATCGTTTTAGGATGCTTAAGGTCTTGTGCCCATCTTGTACTGTGCTTTTCTTGCTGATGACATTTCCCCATTATGCGGAAATCATATGTAATTCTGATTTTGCAATTTGAACTGCTCTATCAGGCTAAAGAAGCAGATTATCTTTTACAGAATCAGGCAATGTATGAGGACAAGGACCATTTATCACAGGTGAAAACTGAATTTACCTAAACTGCAGATCTTTGTGGTAGAGAAATCTCACGATTCACAAACGTATCCACGGCATCTTTTTGTGCAGCATTGCTGGAATTAAAGCATTTTGCTGCTTTTGGTTTTTGGCCATTGGGTGTGAGTCTGTATTTCTTTATATACTCATAAAGCTTCAATCCTCTGAAAGAGCTTACTTTGTATGTCAAATGAAAATGAAAAGATTCCCCCTCTCCCATTTTTTTTTTTTTGAACAAGCAAGCAAAAAGATGCACCCTTTATTCTCACTACTAAGAAGTTTAGAAATGATAAGAGGAAAATTTAATTCATTTTTAATTCACTCTTAATTATTACTATTTTTTTTTTTTGAAAAAGCTTTCATAAACATGATATAACCTAGAAGTTCTGACTACAACATAAGCTATCATCATCATCATCATCGTTGTTGCTAATTATTATTGCCTCCATTATTGTTATTGCTATAACGCACATTCATCGAGTGTGTAAGAATTATTTTACTATTATTCGAGCATACAGCAAATCTGGAAAATAAGCAAGATGAGAGGCTGTATTCTTTTCTCAACTATTCACCAAGATTTTGGAGAACCATAGTTAGCAGTGGTGTGCGTATTTGGAAGCTCACCAAGAGTACTAAATTTGTTTATGATTACATAGTTGAGAGACCTACTAGAATGTATAAACAGATTTGAGAAGACTTCAATGAGTTTGGGGTCTTGGCTTGTTATTGCTATTGGATATAATTCCATGTCAAATGATATCACATTATATAGCTACTGTTTTAGTTGGGAGGTCAAAGTACACAGATGACTATTTTGTGTTTTGTTGTAATATATTTCTGGCTTTTTAATTTGGAAAAGAATTATTACTTTGGGGAAGTGGGGCCGAATAGAGTGAAACAGAAATAGATGATTCTTAGAGATGACACCAATTATGTCACAGATTGAGGGTGATACTGAGTGATTCTACTTGAGCAAGAACCTTGATATGTTTTATTCCATCATATTTGAGAAATCAAATTTGGCATCAGACGTTTGTGTTGCTTATGCAACTACACACACACAGAGAGATGTTTAAGGTCAATTTCTTAATGTAATTTTGAATATTCACTGACGCAGCAAGAGTACATTCGTGGTATCAGTGCTTGGAATTTCAACCTGGAGGATCTGAAGAACCAAGCTGCTCTTGTATGTACTTATTGTCCATTCACTTGGAACAATTAATCTTAGGTAATAATGTCTAGTGTCTATTAAATTTATTTATCCTTTCTTTATGGTGTCTGTAGCTTCCAGATTATGACGACATTCCAGATGCTGAAGATTCAAGTACTCGGGGGAAGTCAAGGGAGGGGAATGGTGAGGTTGGTTCTGTAGCAGAAAGGCCTAATCAGTCGAGTGTCCTATCTCGTGAGGTATTCATATTAACCATGTTGAAGTACTTATTACTTCTCTTTATATACTATTCCTTCTCGATGGACTGATGCTGAAGTAAGCCTTCTCAAATTCTTGTCATACTTAATTGCCTCGAGTATTCTATCTCTTTGGACTAGATATTTTGTTAAGCTTTTCAAATGTGTCCTCCATTATCAGATTTATGATTATTGACATCTCCATTCAGGATGAGCTGAATGATGATCGTGATTTGGACAGTTCACTTGCTGCATTTCCTATTAAGCCTCTTCAAGCACTCAAGTAAAAATTTTGTCTTCGTCCTGGTTATACTTCTATTAGCATTTGATAGTAAATCCATCATCACCAACCCAGTCATAGCCAGTTGGTTTTATGATCCAGAGTGTTTTTTTTTACATATATAGTTATTTTTTGCCATTTGGAATGTGGTATTTCTTTGGAAGCACAACCCTGTTTATGCATTATAGGTTTGTCTTGCTGAGTCTGGATCATTAAGGGAAGTGATGATGAAATATCAAAACCTGCATTGATGCTTAAGTTTTGTAGGTATAATGATCCAAGGTGTAGAATTAGCATAACCGTCATGCTAGTATTTGAGTTAAATGCTTATAAAAATTAGCCAGTATTTGAGTTAAAGGTATAGAATTAGCCAGTGGGTTTTATGATCAAGGTCTACTGATTTTCCTATGTGAAAGATTTAGAAGTTTTGGTTAATAATGTGGTCCCACCTTCATTTTGTTTGAAATATCTTTCCACTAGCTCCTCCTCCTGTGATTGGACTTGGAAGCATGCTTGCATCAGATTAGCTGATGAATGAAGTAACCTGCTCACCAACACCCATGCTTGAAGAAAAGGGAAAGTCGGTTAAGCCAAAAAGTTCCAGAAATAGTGGAATTATTATTATTAATAAATTTTTTAGGGAAAGAAAATATATTTCCGACTTGTTAGTTTTTTGTTCCTTGTGAAATTTGTGTGTATATAAAATGTTATTCCCAATGCAGGGGATGTTTTGATATGTGTGAAGATGACATAATTGCTAGTAGTCCAAGTTGGGAAGATGCTATGCGATCAGAGTCTAATCAGCAGAATGATATGCTTTCACAAGCAAAAGTTGAGGATCAAGATGGTGGAAAAGATGATGGTGAGAATCTGCGACAGAGTAGCTCCTTGCCACGTTCTCTTATTCCAGGGCATAAAAAGTTTTTTAGTGGTTCACTGCTACAGGAAAATGCTCATTCACACAAAAAAGTTAGTGACGGAGAGAGGTATATTTATTTGTTGTCTTCCCAATTGAACTTTAGAGTTGTCAACATTTTCTGAAAACAAAACACAGTTGCAATATGGATGAAGATAGCCATAATAGGATGGTAATACCGCTTATATGCTAGTAGATCATGGTATTCTCTCAAAAAGGAAGAGTGGTGAAAATGTGCAATCCCAAGTTTTTTGGTTCTTGTTTCTGAAGTAAATGTAATTCAGTTGAAAATAAAACCATCTGCAAAGATACTGAGGATTCTTGTGGTTTTGAGTTCTGAATATTTTGAGTGTTCTAGTTATGTGGCGATGATTGAATTTATGTGATATTGACTGAATTGTTAGTAGTTAGGTGCTTCAAGTTCCTGCAAATTTAACTTGTAATTTTGACATCAGTGACAACAGTTTCTCTAGAATGCACTTATCTACGATCTATATGGTTCAAGTTTTGATGCTAGCTGCATGTATGAACTTTTTGTTTGAGTCTCTGTCATCTTAAAATCATATGGAAACCCTTCTAGGAAAATATGAGGTGCATAAGGGGCTACCTAATTACAATGATTGGCAATGGCTCAGTCTACATTTTCTATATTTTGAGCAGTTAATTGTTGTTTCAAGCTATGATGCATTGTTTGTTTCTATATGTAGGGAATGTCAACATCCAAAATACCCATCTGAACGAAACTATAGTGGCCCGTTGCAGTATCGACATAAGAAAGATTTAGGTAATCTAGTTTATGACAATGAATTTAGACTTGGTGATGTTTAAAAAACACAAGTTCTGCTGGATTATTATGAGTCTTGATTTTATAAATGACTTTGTTTTGTTACCTTTCCTCCTGAGCCTCTGGATATGCTTGTCGTAGGAGAAGATTCATCAGAAGGAGCTGTCGTCAAACGCAAGGGACGTTTTCAAGTCACATCAGCAGATTTAAGTCCCAAGGTATACATACTGTGCCTTCTTGCGTTCGTTGTGAGATAAGCTATTATAATGCATTCTGAAGGGGATTTTCCTTCAGTGACCAAATTGTGTCTCTAATACATGTGAATTAACAACAAATCACTTGCAAAATGAAAAAAAGTTCCAGTGATACATTTGTTTATTCAAAGATATGAACAACAAGAATGGAAAAGTTTTGGCTGGGGGTTGGACTATGGATAACCTCCAAACTGTTGTGTATTTTGAGGACCATGCTTTATTTTCTTGTTACAAGCATTCCTCGTACCTGCATAATTGTTACCTGTGTCATAGCCGATAGCCCGTTAAATATTAATGAAGCTGAGGTTTTGCCGCTTTGTTGATCACCAAGAAAAAGATTCCCCGCTTCATTGTGTTTAGCATTTAGGGCAATATTTTCCTTCCACATACTTGAGTTTATAGTGCACTCAGAGAGAGAATTATTAATGAGTTATTCATTAAAATCATTTTTTCCTTGTTCAAAAAAAATGCTAAAAAAATGCTTCCAGGTTGGTTTGGGAGAAATTTGTTCTTTGGTTTTTGTTGGACTCTGACCTTTTCTATTAAAGATCTCTTAGTTAAGAGGACTGAAGCATTTCTATGTTAGAGTTGAGACCATTTGCTTTCTGACATGAACATAAAATAAATTGTCAGGGAATTTGCGTTTTAGTACTTTCAGCTGCTGTCTTCTTTCTATTTGATAAATAAAGTTGCATTCTGCATGGGTTTCTTTAGTTTCATTTTCAGCTTTGACTTCCCTGTTCTCATGGTAAGTGTCAAACTTAGCAATCTCTCCTTAAGCGATGGCTTCCTAACCATTGTCCTTTTTTCTCTTCTTCAGGAACCCACAAGCTATTTCTTTAACCCAGTTCAGGGAGGAACTAGTCCAAGCAACAATCTAGGCGTAACAGCTGCTTCACTACTTCCAACATTGCAATGCATTCTACAGCAGAATACTATGCAAAGGGTAATTTCTACATCATCAAAATCTTGTGCATCACTGTTATCTGTTGCTAATTCGTTCTGCATCTTGTTAGGAAGAAATAGTGAAGCTGATCAAGTTCGCAGAGCGAGGATCTGGTAATTTTTCTATTCACATTTGGCCACTCTCTTTTTGATGTTGAATGTTAACTCTATTTACATGTTGGCCCTGACTGGCTTGTTAATTACATCTGTTTCAGTCAACCCCACAGACTTGTCTGAAGCTGGTACCAGTGATCTTCCGCAGGTAATTGGTTGTTTGTTATGTAATATGATACTAGAACTGGTGACTCGTCGTTTTGAAAATAACTTATTTTTAACTATTAAAAGAGATAAGACCAAGTACTTAGGAAATAGAGTGCTGTAGAGATACCAGGTATGCCTTTGACTATTAATAAAATGTGAGAGTGGGGTTTATGTTGAGTCTTGATTCTTTTTCCGTGAAAGCTAAGGAGTTAGAACTTTATTAGTTGGGTGGGGGTGGGGGGTGGGTGATGTGCTCTATCCATGCGCTTGAGTTTGCACAAGAAATATCTGGTGTATGCCTGAATTATGGCATGCTTCTGCATCCTCTAATATCAGCACTTCCATTCTGCAGATGCCTGCTACTTCTGTTAGGGAAAGAGAACTACAATCAATGGCCATTCAATTGCAACAAAGGTATGCTATTCATGGACAAATTTGAAGTTGACTGCTTGTAATGTTAAACTGAACTCTCATCAATTTTCAGCATTGGAAGTCTTGTGGAAGAGTTGCAGAGACAAAAGATGAAAAATGTTCAGGCATGTGCTGTACTATTATCGGGAAAGTCTTTTCTTCTATTTTCTTCGAAAGATCTGATTTTTTTCCTAATAAAGTTGGAAAACAGAAAACAAGAAACCATTGATGACATGTTTTTCTCAAGTTATCATTTCTGTCTTGCAGTTGGAAAAGAAATTGAATCGTTGATAAAGAAAGACGGTGATAGGGAGGTTGCTCCACATGGTTGGCTAAGCTACTGCACATGCTTGTTGTGCTGGGGCATATGGTTAAGTTATTTGGCGAGTGGGTGGTTGTATTTTTTGTGTACCATATGTGTGAATATAAAGTAGGCACCCAAATTTTGAGATGCTATTCATTGTCAGAATATCGATTATCTATTCTAATATACCAATTGGGTATTGTATTTAAGTTGTCCTTCAATATTATTTGAAATTGTAGGAGCTAAAAAATGCAGCTTGTGTAAATCACCCCTGCAAAACATAGGCCCTTGTCCGAACTATAAGTCAAATAAATCTCTATGGAAGAGTTTGGTCCTTTTGATATTCCTGTGATGTAGTACGTTGTTGATTATGTAACTTATAATTTTATATTTACCTGAAAGATAGCTTGTTTTTTGTAACCTTTTTTTTTTTTTTTGTGATTAGCTAGGAGAGGTGCTGGTGTGTCCCCTACAACTCCATCCAAGAGTAGTACCTTGTGTCATAAAATCGACCTGTAATGACATGAAGTAATGCTTCCCGTTTTCTCCAGCTAAATTGGAAAAGGAATAAATAGACATTGTGATTGTATAAGAGAGGTTGTCCCATGATTTTCCAATTTTTCACTTCTCAAAGTGTTATTCCACATATGAAGTGAGGGGGGTTTCTGATTTCCCAAAAAATTAGGTACTCGCATAAATAAATAATTAAAAATTAAAAAAAATAAAACGCCGTTGCCGGGGATCGAACCCGGGTCACCCGCGTGACAGGCGGGAATACTCACCACTATACTACAACGACCTTGTTGATTTTAGAATCAAACTCCTAATATAAATGTTTGGAAGTTATGTGAGTAATTATTCCAAACTCTGTACTTTAGCATTTTAAGTTTGAAATAATGAGTTTACTTTGATAAACACTTTTAACTATTTCAATTTTTCCAAATCATTGCCAAACAGCTCTTCAGTTTCTATTTGTAAGTTTCTGCATGAAACTGGATATCTAAACAGCAAATTCAGTGATTCGGAAAAGTTGTGACGCAAATAGATTGAAAACTTCCATCTTTTTTGGAATCAAAAGGAGGGGGCAGTCTGCAAACAGCCTTACCCCTATTTTGTTTGACATGTATGTAATTTGTGTAAGAGTTCAATAAGTATCTAAAGCGGACGAGGGTTATGCACCATAAAAAGATAAGCCTCATTAGAATTGTTTGAAACAAGAAAAAGAGAGAACAGATCGCAATCTCCATTTTGCACCAAAACACTAGATTATTTATTACACTAATGCATTTCTAAAGTCGAGTTGTAAAGCCCCTCTTTTCAATGGGACACCAATAAAAGAAATGGTAAGTAATTTTACATCAACCAATCAAAATAAATGTAATTTCTTTCACTACACATTTCGAGTCTAGAGAAGTCTTGCTAATAATAGAACATCATTGAGGAGTAAGCATAATAAGCACTTCACAGAACTGAAATAATCGTTATGCTTCTCTCTTGTGGCAATAATAACTATGAACAATCCAAAATTGACAGAGTCTAGGTCACCAAAGGCGGTTCTCAGTGACAGCCGAAACGATACCCTTCAAAGTGGGCTGCATGTAAAAAGAAGGCCGTGAATCAAAGGGAAGTCATTTTTATGCGCGAAGAGAGTAAAATATCTTCATTACTAACCAGAGAATGGTCACGTAGACCAAGAGATAAAACCAAAGACCTAGAAGATCCGGTATTACTGCAAATAAGAAAGGTTTGGATTAGTTGAGAGATATCAATATCTGATTCAGGTATCATCCCTAACTGAGAGTCGAAACCATGATAAACTTCCGACAAGTACCTTATGTGTTCAATAATCTGGCGAGCACATGCAACCAGCATAGGCTGCAGAGCAAAATGCAGTTTATCAAGTTTAAAATTATACCCAAAAATAACATGAAATAAGTGCAGTATATTCTAAAGTACCTCATTGCGTTTACCCAGTAATACAGAAACATTAAAGGTTGGATGGATCGACATCCCTTCCTCCTTCCTGCACAGCGAAACTACATACCTTACATTTGTTACATGACAAACTCTTTCCAACTGAGTGAGAAGAGATCAATTATGAAAACAACAGAACATTGAAGCTACAAGATCTCCCAAGTCTGCTCAGTAAAGCAATAGACAGAACAAGTAAAACTCAGAAGCAAATATGGCTTAACAGGAACTAAAAGACAGATTAATTGATTTCAGATAGTATAGATCACATAAATAGCATCTATAGGCTTCAATTAAGAAGTACATTTTCTGCACAAACCAAATGCATGCTCATCAAAAGAAATCTGAGAACACCAATATATAAGCAAGAAGGCAGCTTCGCAAAATCAATTCAGACCTTGCCTGCAATATTGTACCCATGCTTCCTATTTGAGTAGCTATAACCTGAAAAGAACAATAAAGATTTAATGATGCTCATGTGCGGCTACAACGTGTTAACCAAATCAGATGTTTCTAACTCACCAAAAAATGGTCTTCATAGGCACATATGACTATATCCGTTTTATTTCCCTGCATACATGAAAGATAATTTAGCTCAAAAGAGAGTATAAAAACGAGAAAGATTTTCTCATTGCAGTTGCATTAAAATTATAAAATGAACTCTTTTTTTTTTCCACCAAAACCAAACTTTAATGATTTTTTGTTGCCTCCTTGAGCCTAACTAGTGTAAATTGGCTCCAAACTTTAGATTTCCGGATACATCTCCATATAATCCAACTATGTCATTTCAGAACATAAAACATTATACTCAACTAACGAATAAAGAGAAGTAATTCTCCTCGGCTCCAAATATTGGACCAAAAATATCAGAAATCAATCAAAAGCAAGCTTCATAGAATTTATGGTGAAACAGCAATCAAACACACACAGAGCCATAAACATCTTTCATATATGTGAACATAAGTTGAGTGATATGGAAATGAGATCCATATTTTTTTTATTTATATAAATAAGGGAAATCTATGTTCTTCAAAGTTCCCACAGCTTCCTGCAACAATTTATAACAATCATCCTGATGCTCAGTCAAATTCACATCTTAAAGTTTCTCAGGAAAAAAAGCCATCTCTGTAATTTCCTAGTCTATTAGCCTTCTTCTAAAATGAAAATTCCATCCAGAGTTAAAGATGCAGTCTACTGGACAACAATTCTTGTGCAGCACCAGATTAAATATAACAGGAAGTTGGACGAGCATCATTGACCAACAATATGTCCAGTCTTTTTTTTCTAACATCTCCAATTCTTAATCCGATATGTCTCTTTAACATCCCCCACCCCCCCAAAGACTTGCAATACCTCCATAGTACAACTCCATAAGGAGAGCTTACAGATTTAGTTTGCAAAACCCATCTTTACCTTGTTAACATCTTCATTTCCATAGTCATTAGCAAAGAAGACTTCTATTTTGAAGTCTATTCTCACTCCAAGTCCTCCATCTTTCTTACTTCTCATTAGAAGCTCCCTCTTCTTTTTTTCCTCTTTTACTTTTGTTGACAAGGGAATTTGGAGTGACTACCCTACAGGTGCGCACAAGGTAAAACCCCACTTTAGTGCAATACCCGCAAGCCACACAAGATAGTTGAACCACGCTAGGCAAGCCTGTGCAACAAGCTCGACCTAGAAAGCATGCCGGGTGTTCCATAGTCCAAACCTAAGACCCCATATGAAAGATCACCTACTCAGCAACCCGGTGATGCCCGTGGGTTTTTTCCTTTTTCCTCTTAATTTAATTATATATTGCGCTTTTACCATTTCTTTTATATCAAATGTGGAGAAACACATCAATCAATAAACTATGTCTCCATTTCAAATTTCCAACTAGTTAGGATCGTCCACCCTTTTCTTAGAGAAATTTTGACTTGACATTCATTTTAAAACAACTTAATCACACCTTTATAATTCAAAGAATCGTGTATTCCACAAAAACCAACAGAGCTAACTACAAAAATGGAGAGAAAATACAGACAGTTTCAATGTGAAAGAAAGGGTAACTGTTGAGACATGCCTTAATATCGAGTGAAAGCTTCTTCTGCTGGACTGGGATGTCCATAGCTTCCTTTCCACTTCCACCTTACAAAATAAAATCAATTCACAGTTAATAAAAAAGGTTCCTAAAAGCAAAAGAAAAAACGAAAAGAACTTCCAATTTGTCTACGCAATGGCTTATTTTCCTAAATTTTTCCATTTTTCCTACTAGGAGTTATGAAAATACCTGGAGGAACTAAGGTTTAAGCCAACAATGGAGGATGTAAATTCGAAAGGCTCTGAGCTTGGCGTGTTACTGAAGACTAGCAATGGCGACAGAAAGGAAAAGGTACTGGATCCCTTAATGGGCCGGGCACAAAAATAATTGGGCCTCAATTAATGAGTAATTGGGATTACTGCTCCTAGCCCAAAGTATTGATCCATATGAGATGCACAGGCTCAACTTGGTGGGGAATGAGGGTACAAGTATTCTAAAAATTACTCTTCTTAATAAATAATTATGTATTATAGCAGTGTTTCTTTATTTACTATCATCTATAGCAATATTATGATAAATTTGCACTTATAATTAAAGTAAATTATGCATTCAATATAAAATATTATAAGTGTTTCAGCGAAAATAAATGAATGTATTATAATTGTTTTCTTAATAAGTGTGTAAAGTCAAAAAATTTAATAATTAAAAGTGAATAAAATGAGAAAGTTGTAAGAAAAAAAATAAAATTATTTATTAAATAGATAACCCAATAAGAGATGACTAGATGACCAGCGAAAATTTGAGACGTGAGTCTAATGCTTATTTTTTTTCAATGGGCTATGGTTGTACGACTTCTAAAAATAGGTATAAAATCTGAAAATAGCCTAAAATGGATTCTTGTGTCAGTCAAATGGTTCTTGCTGACGATCACGTTCACCCAATAAAGAGACAAAACAATCAAAGATTCAATAGC
Organism: Solanum sejunctum; assembly: GCA_025642045.1. Lineage (NCBI taxonomy): Eukaryota > Viridiplantae > Streptophyta > Magnoliopsida > Solanales > Solanaceae > Solanum > Solanum sejunctum. The sequence continues at coordinate 22,749,336 of JAOTQJ010000049.1, read as the reverse complement.
TTCCTTTCTTCAGGTGAAAATTCAGATATTTGATCAATTAAGCTACTAATTACAATATATATGAATTAGTTAAGATTATCATTATGTGTTAAAAGTACTGTGTAACCAAATATACACTGTTATGTATTTATTATGATCTGATATAAATCGGTATAAGCATTTTCCAGTGGATATTTGGTCTTATTGTTTTTCCGCGGGAACAGCTACCTGTCAATGCATTTATCAACTACCTGGTTGGTCAATGTCATTACACGCGACTCTATTAGAAACCTCAATTGTTCTTCATGTTCAAGTGTTTCAACAATAATTTGGAGTATAATTTATAAATGAATATTTTGTAAGCCAATCTATGAGGAAAAATTTATGAAGAATTCTATTTTAAAAACATTCAATATACTTTCGAGAGAAGTAATCATAACATTTTGAAATTTGGGGCAAACAATTGATTTTGTCCTCTAACTATTAGCAGACTTGAAAATATTCCTGTACTTTACTAATTAAACTTAAATATGTATCCACTCTTTCATATGGTATAGTAAGTGATCTCAAACTCTTATAGATCATGGAGATATTAATAAAAAGACAAGAAAAGTGTTGAAAGCACCCCTAGTTTCTTAAATTTGATAGCAATTTAGAGATGTATTTTACTCATGTTGCAAGATTGAGAATGTATTTGAATTCAATTAATTAAGTAGAGGAATATTATTAAGACTATTAATAATTTAAAAATAAAACTAATAAATTGCATCAAATATAAGAATGTATTCAATACCCTTCTCGCATATTTTGGCTTGTTGGCTTATTCTTTGTGTTATTCTCATCATTTATTCACACATATGGTGTCCATAGACATTACTTTATTTACTTATATATCTTTCTAGCAATGTACAGACCTTGCTATTTATTGCCCTCAACAACTTTCCTAGTGTATCCTTTTATTGATTTAGTTTTCACTTGATGGTTTATATTTAATATAGAGCTTTCATCATTTTAATTTGGACAAGCAAAGCCTATTTAAATTGGAAATATCCTTTTTAAGACTTGAATTTAAGGATTTTAATTAAAGATAGAAGACATTATAGTTGAATAATCAAAGTGAATCTGTCATAAACATGCCAAAAATAATATTCTCTCCTTTTTAGTATTGATTAACTAATCATAAGAGTTTATTTGAAATATTTTTAAATTAAAATAATTTTTAAATATTTTGGAGAGTTTGAATAAATTTTAAAAAGGCTTCTAAAAAATATGCCAAAAGCCTATTCATATAGACTCTAAAGTAAGATTTTGGATTTATTTCGTTTTAATAACTTTTAGCAACTAAGTACTTTTTTTCAATTTTTGAAGTGTTTTGATATATAACATAAAAAGCTTTAGAGTTTTTTAAAAATTAAAAAATACAGTTAAAAAAAGTCAAAAGTTAAATAGTCCCAATTTATATCTTTTATTTTTTTTAACTTATAAATCATTAAAAGAATCAATCTAAACATCCAGTAAAGCTAAAGAGGTTTGATAACTTTTACTTGATCATTCTTGATCCGAAAGTTCTACATAATCAATAACTTTTATTTCGCATTTATTGTATAATGATGAAATAAGTTTTCTCAACTTGGCAATTTCTTCGCACCATTTTGTAAGTTGAAACTTAAACTTTTATAGTATACAAATAGGACCCTTAACTTGACAATTTCTAAACAAGTATGCACAAGGTGCTGACGTGATGCAATGAGTGCGGTACACTCGCGAAGGAGCGTGCAAACCTTATTTTTGACCATTTCAACCAAAAAAATGAATAATTTGACCATTTTATCCCTGCTACACTTATTTATATATATATACTATTTATTTTTAAATTAACATACATTTTTTTCTTCTTTATTTTATTAAAAATGCACAAGTATTTGGCTTTTTATTTTTTTAAAAATATTTTTGACTTTTTTTGATAAATAATGAATTTAAATATTTTTTGTCATTGTGAAAAAAGAGCAAGGATGAAGATTTCTTGATCCGCGCATAATTCAGGTCGGTGGTTTTTTGGATATGAAAATGGTCGAGTATGATATAAAGTTTTTTTTGGTTTAAATTTTAATAATCAAGATTCAATTTTTATAGTTATTTTGTTATTTCTAAACAGGTTGGATTATACTGAACATGCTAAAATTGCGATTTTGGGATTACAGAAAAGACTAAATAATAAATTAAAAAAAAAAATTCTCTCCATTTTTCACACATTTTTTTGCCTTTTTATAAATAATGAAATCAAATATTTTTTTAAAAAATAAATTTTTTAAAATTTAATTTTTTTTTGTAAAATTAGAGTTTTGAATATTTAAAGTTTTTGTAAAATTAAAGTTTTTAATATTTTAATTTGTTT
>JAOTQJ010000049.1:22719574-22736363 GCA_025642045.1 Solanum sejunctum | reverse complement strand
GACAATTTGTGTCCTAGTGCCTCAATGCTGAATCTTCTTATGACAATTTGTGTCCTAGTGCCTCAATGCTGAATCTTATGACAATGTGTCCTAGTGCCTCAATGCTGAATCTTACGACAATTTGTGTCCTAGTGCGACTCATGTGTACCACTTCTACTTTTTTTCAATTTTACACAAGACAACCTACAGATAAAACAGTTGACATAAATTGAATACGCAGTAATAATGTTCATTTTCATCCTTTTAGTTATCCTGAAAATCTTAAGTACGAACTATTAATACTACTCCAACAACTAGTAAAATATAGGCGGTACTTTCTCACAAAATTAGAGTACAGTATGACGAATTAATAACATGAAAAAGAAAGTCTATTTTAAACATAAAAAAAAAACTCAAAAAACAGTTATTTTGAACCGTGTATTATGAATACAAGAAACATTTGTAAGCATAACTATGAATCAAATTATCAAGGATAAATGGAATTGTAAATTTAATTCGTCTCGATCCATAAATTTAGAAAAGACGGGGTATTTGGTTCAAGTAATTACGTGAGGGGCCTAAACATTGAGCGCCAAATGGGGATAAAATTATACAATTATTTTTTCCGTTCTTTTGGTTTTAATTCAAGTTAAATCCAGAAAAGTATATTAATTGAAGAGTTGAGATTTAATATAAAATTTAGATCGAAAAAAGATATGTACTAAAGCTTACTAGACCAGCTTCAGAGATTAAATAAAATCTCAGCAAATCTGAAGAGCAAAAGCAAATTTAATTTACGAGCAGATCAACACCTCCGTTCCCATTTCCTCTCGTAGGAAGAAAAGGGGGCTGCCTGAATTTCTGCTCGAACGAGAACAAAAAAAGAGTACGAAAGGGGATTGGGGATTTAGAAAAGGCTCAGATAGTTTGCTTAATTTGCTCAGCGAAGAGCGTTTTGAAGGCTCTTCTCATACAAGAGGTGTCAGAAATAGAAAAGCACCATCATCAAAGCCCACAAAATACAAATAACGAAACAAAAAAGACGATCAAATCAAATAGCGAAGGTCAATTGTCTAAGTGTTTAACAAAGAACTCAATGCGGTAATTTACATAGGGAGAGAAGAAGATGAAGCGAGTACTTATAAAAGAACCACTGCCGCATTAGGGTTTTCACTTTCCTGATGGGCCTGCTACAGGCCCAATAGGCCACTGAACTCAGACCGATTCATTCGCTTTAAATTGAAGCTCCAAGTAAGGCCCACATGGAATGGCAGGCCTAAAAAACAGCTGTCCCAAAATAGGTTTACAGCCCAAGATAAATGCAACGGTTTTGCGCAAATTCCAATGGTAGAAAATACTTCCTCATTCTCATTTTATATGTCACTTTTTGACTTGATTTGGTATTTAAGAAAAAAAAAGACTTTTGAAATTTATACTCTGAAATTATTTCATTAAAGGTAAAAAAAAATTAAAGATAAATTGTTTCTAATACATAAAATGGGACGAAGAGAATATATATTTTTGCACGAATTTAATATTCAAAATGATGCTCGCATAACTCATAGATTCTGATTTTGAATTTATGAACTAAGTTAAACATAATTTGTAGGTTATGAACTTCTTAACAAATATTCACGAAGTGAAGTTATAGGTTTTTTTTTTTTTTGCATAAATTATGTAGGGACCAAGTTATGTTTGTTAAAACTAAGTGTTAGGCTTAACTCATCTTGTAAAAGCTAGCTCAAAAAAAGAAGAATTGCTCAAATCTTATAAGGTGTTCACTCATCGATGTAGACTACAATAACAACAATAACATACCCAGTGATATTCCACAAGTGAGGTCGAGGGGGAAAGATTGTACGCAGACCTTACCGCTACCTCATAGAAGTAGAGAGGTTGTTTTCTAAGACCCTCAACTCAAAATCCATTTGTAGAAAGATTAGATATGACAACATCAATGTAGACTCTTATCATTTTTTAACACCTCACCTCATATTTAGCGCTCTAATTGTAATACTGTGTTTAAATTAGTCACCTCAAAAGCAAGTTCAAAAGAAGAATTATTACTCAAATATTATAAGAAATTTATTCATCTTATTAATTATCAATATAAGACTTTCATCCTATCTATTATGACGTGAGGCATAAGTCCAATAGAAATTAAGCAACATAGCTTATTTTGCTATATAAATTATGCACCAGTGATCTTAACTTGGCTTAGGCTATAATTATTTCACTTTAAGATTTAGATATAATAAAATGATAAAAAATTATTTTAATCTTTTTGCATGTTTACTTACTTCAAATTTGTCTCAAATTGGCAGGTTTTCAAACTTTTATGCACTCTAAATGAATATAATTTATATCAAAGTTAGAATCAGAATTTTGTACACCTGGACCGTTTAATTTAAATATTCCATTTTTCATTTTGTTTAAAAGAAAAAGAAGCCAAGTCATTGGAGTGGGGGATGGTATATTATATTGTTACAAACTCTGCACATAAACAGATATTATGTAATACTATATATTATAACTGATCAGAAAGATGCTTAGCTGTATTCTAGATTTAAAAAACAGGAACTTAAATATTTGTTCAAACTTCAATGATATAGAGACATACAAAGAACTATTATTATATTAATTGGAACTAAGTTCCATAAACTACCATTGCAGATATTTTTAACCGCACCGGCCTATAATTTTACTTATCATTTCAGTGAAATTCATTTCATGAAATACTAATAAAATTTACATATAATTTATTTTAACTAAATCTCATTTATAGAATTTAACTGAATGTCGCTAAATTATATTCGTGGGTAGAGATATTTAAGAATAGTAATTCATCTTGTATTGCTATTATTGATATATTTTAATTGTTTCCACCAAGTCTTAATGATCTTAAGTTTATCCAAATAAAATTCTTGATTGTTGGTTTGTTTTCTTTCCTATTATTCATATGAATGGACCATGGTTTTGTCAATGTATTTATGTGTTTGATTTCTTCATGAATATGGAAATAATTTATATGATGCTGGTGGGTGGAAAATGAATCCAATGTAGAGTTTCCAGTTGTATGAATGAACCGAAAAAAGTACATTTATTTCATTTACAAATATAGTTATCGAACTTATATGTGACACTTTATATTTATGATATTTCAAAATGAAATATCACATTTTTTTTTAATATTTAAAAATAATTTAAATTTAATATTCTCATTTTATTTTATCGAGATAATTAATAATTGCACAAAATAACTAATGCTTATTTTAAAACACTAAGTTCAAAACTCTTACTTCAGATTCAACTCTTACTTCATATTGTCAAAAAAAGTGTCACTTAAATTATACTCTGTAGAGTATATAGATAGAGGGAGTGATACGTATTTTTATTGCTAAAATTAAATTATTTAATTCGGTACGTAAAAATATTATGTGTAAGTAAATGTACGATTGTAATATTGTGTTTTTTTATTATTCTCTTCCTTTCTTCTCACCGAGGTGAAATATGATATGTGATGGAACTAATTTTTTCTTCCATTTTTCTAGTTGTCATATCATGTTTTTCGATAGGTAATTTCACTAATTTTGAATGCTAAATTAAAGTATATTAATTTAATTTTTAAATTAAAATTTTAGATATTAAAAAATTATATAAAAAATATTATAAATTATAATTTTTTTCATGTCAGTATATTTTTTTACTCTAAAAAAAGAAATTATGACAAGTAAAAAGATCGGGTGATGGAGTATTATTGAAAGAAAAAAGAATTATAAATAAGGAAATTCTTGGGGGATCGTAAGGCGTGATAGTTGTTTTAATTTCCTTGCTCATTTTTATATAAGTTGGCCATCATATATATTCACAAATGATCAAAGACGGAGTCAGTATACAGTGAGAAGTTTGATTAGAATTTTTTTTAGTGAAAAATCATATTATTTATATAAGAATAAAATATTGAACTCTCTTTGACTAGTACATATATTTACTTTTATAAGTTTTGAATTCTGACTCCATCATCACAAATGATCATACAATTTTGCTTTATAAAGGATTATTATTTTGCAACTATTAAATACTTGTACAAATATCGTGCAATCCATCAACTTATTATCTTCATGACTTGTAGCCTTTTTTGGTATATTTTTTTTAAAAATTTCTGATTCTGAAAAGCACCTGACCGTTCATAAAACGCCCCATCAATTTTTTTTACTACATAAGTAAACCACTTACATCATCAGAAGTCAAAAAAGCATTCTTCTTTAATTAATAATTGGACAAAATTTTTCTATCTTTAGTACAATAGCTTTTGACAAAAATGAAATATAAATTAACCCTTAAAATTTTATTTCTGATACTACATTTGTTGAGTGTGTAACTTTTTCGCAGTTAATAATAGCAAGTTCACGTGAAAGTTAATCTAAAGTTCCTAGTAACTTTAATAATCTTGATTTTTTAAATATTGGTTTTATCTTTTTTCCTGAAAAAACAAATACTCCTTTCTTTTAATTGAACTTGTAAAATTAATTGAAACGGTATATCCTTTCTTTTAAAGGTATATAAATTAATGGTGTCCGATCAAATAGTGTATGTGTATCTTGATTAATTTTACAAAATATTCTCTTAATATAAGTATTAAATAATTTTACTATCTATCATAATTTGAGTAAATATAAAAAAATAAATTACCTAGTATTATTTGCCACTGTTTACTTAGCTTTCACATAATGTTTACATTATGCCAATGATGTAGCACATGTGTTTCCATCGATACTTAATACTTAATTATAAGTAATTGAGTAATATGTATTCTTAATTTCTTAAATTATTTATTTAAATTAATTAATATGTAAAATGATGTAGAATATTCATTAGGAATATAATAAAAAAGTAATCGGATCTGGGAAACATCGCATGTGGAATCTCTACACTTGACATTGGGACTAGAATTCTTGTGTTTTAATTATGTCTATTCACTGATCACCTCGTGATCACACTATTTAATTTATCTTGACATAATTAATTACTCATACTAATTAAGGCACAAATTATACAAATATATAATTAATTAAACTTGAATTCTTGTTTTGAAATGAAGAAGAGAGAGTTGTACTCAATGCTAGTCACCTATGTACTATCTATATTCATCTTTACTTGTTATTGTTTCACTTTTCAAAGTTACTTTGACTAAATTTCAAAAGTTATATTGAAGTGATTAAATTTAATATTTAAAATCTAAAATTTAGATTATTGAAAACTATACGAAAAATGTTATAAGTTACAATCTTTCTCATATTGATAGGATGAAAAAATATATTTTAAAATATTGGTCAAAGTTCATATAGTTTGATATCGATAAATAAAATAGTAATAAATAAAAGTTAACGGAGGGAGGACGATATATGAAAAAGGGAATAATACTTCCTCTGTCCACTTTTACTTGTCCACTATATTATTTTAAATTGTCCAACAATATTTGTCTAATTTATAAAATCAGTGAGTAATTACTATTTTTTATCTATTTTACTCATGACATTTAATAACATTTATTTTTCAATGTTTAAATAACTTATATTAAATAAATGTGGTATGATAAAGTTATTCATGTCATTTACTATTTCTTAATTGTTGTGTCGAGCCAATAGTTGACAACTATTGTTAGACACCCGAAGTAACTCAATCCTCGATCCAAAATTATTGTGGTAAGCGTGCGCATAGAGATGGAGTTGAAAGATAGAGATAATAAAATTATCTCATTTTTTATACTTCTTAATCCATGTGTCAAGTTAATACAGGACAAGTTAAAAATGACGAAAGAAATAAAATTTTCACAATTTCATCTAAATTTCATGAATACTCGATATTTCTGATGGTGAAAATTTGACGAGCGTTGCATTAGGTGAAGATCATCATTGCTAGTAACATTTGATAAATAAGGGACGTGATGGTGTCATGGGAATAGTGATGGTACTAGTAGTATGGTATTGTCCACTGACAATTCAAAGCAGAGAAGAAGAGATCAAAGTTCAAAAAGATTATATTTGTTGGATGGAATTAAAGACATGAAATGAAAAAGGGATGGAATTTACGACAATTCCAGTGGAGGATGAAGAAATTTCACTAACTTGGAGTCTGCTCGAAGGGTCTCTATCTGTATTGTCACTTCTATTACATTCCCTTTCTAAGCTATTTTTTCATTCTTGTGCCAACTTTTCTTTATCCCCACCAACAACATAGTAAAGACTTATTCGAATCGAGTGTTTATGCGTGTATTGTTCGTACACAAGTTTGTTTGTTATTTCATCATGATTAAGTGATATGTATTTTTATCTTACCAAGTTAAGGTGAGATGGATTGATTCATTATTGAGCATAAAGTCAGGGTAACTTTTTTTTCGTTGAAAAATTACTTTATAGAATTCTCTTGTTTTTGTTGAGTAATTACTTTGAATCCCTTTTGATAAAATTCTTGGCTTCACCATTAACCAGGATTCAAGTTCAAGCTTTCACAAGGAGTATTGCCTTCCGAAATGAACCTTTCAATATGTGAGTGCAAATTTAATCAGGCCTAATACAAATATAATGCACCAAATGAGGAGAAATAAGTGTGTTCAGTTTTTATTTCTTAGTTAATCAAGATTAAAACAATTAGTTAATATAAATATTTGGTGGGAATAAGTTTTAACCAAGATTAACTTGTGATTTCAATTTTTTAAAATAAAAACTTTAATTCTCATAAGTTTATATTTTTTTTTTAAAAAAAATGAAAGTCAATAATTTTTAAATTTTGAAAAAAAAAGTTAGTTAAGGTTTTGCCATCGTTGCTGTATGGAGTGGAGTATTGGCTAATTAAAAAGGCACATATTCAGAAGATCCATGTCGCAGAGATAAGGATGATGAGATGGATGTGTGGTCACACCAGGAGTGACAAGGTTAGGAATGAAATCATTCGGGAGAAGCTAGAGGTGGCCCCAGTGGCCAAAAAGATGAGGGAAGCGAGACTGCGATGGTTTGGACACATGCAGAGAAGGAGTACTGATGCTCTTGTTAGGAGGTGCGAGAGGTTGGTTCTGGGAGATATACTCGGAGGGGTAAAGGTAGACCGAAGAAGTACTGGGAGGGGGGGGGGGTGATTAGACAAGATATGACATAATTTGATCTCACTGAGGACATGAGTGAAGGTCGTGAATTAGAGTAGCAGGTTAATGGTAGGGTTAGGTATTTTTTTAATCATGTGTTCACATTATCTGTCGTATTATGTTTAGTTTTATCTTCTTTACATATTGCAATGTGCTATTCATTATTAGTCGATCTTTCTGTTTCTTTTTTTTCTTGTCATATCTAGTTCTTTGTGCTTACGGGTTTTGAGATGAGGGTTCACGGGAAACAGCCTCTCTACTTCTATGGTAGTGGTAAGGTTTGCGTACATTCTACCACATTCTATCCTCCTCAGACCTCACCTGTGAGATTTTACTGGGTATTATATTGTTGTTGTAAGGTTTTGACTCCCAGAAATCCTGATTGAAATAAGACTCATCTTCTGGAGTCCTACAAAATTTCAATATCTATGTTTTGTTCATTATTGAATAAGAATCGCGTGAATAATTTTCACAAATCACGAAGCTTTTATATTTATGAGAAAAGGATACAACTTAAAAAATTTAAATTATATATCCAAACAAAATTTTTAACTTCAAATCAATATAAACAGTCCAAAAATTACATTATTTTACATAATTAAAATTATTTTTAATTTATATAATATAGTAAAGTTGAAGTCTGCCAATGGGGCCTTTAATTCAAAAAGAGTTAAAAACGAGGGAGCACTATTTATTAAAACCTTTAAAAGAGTCAAAACACTCTCAAACTCACACCATACCAAATTCCCTAAGCTCATCCTCCCTTCTTTCTTTTTAATTAAAAAAATATATATCTGTGTATATATATGCATTTTTACAAATCTATTTATTTATTTTTTGATTAATCATTTGATAGTATTATTTTTTGATCAAAGAAATTAAAAGAAGCATGGATGGTTACCCTGCATCTCCGGTAGTAGCAGTTGCACGTAATAAGAGTACTAGCAACGTGATGAGTAGTAACTCTTCAAGAAACTGCCCAACAACCGCCGCGAAGAAACACCGTCACGTGGCTGCCTGCGGCGACGACGAGGACGGCGACCCGATAGAATGCACGGGGAAATCGTGCAAGTCATGTACAGCTGGAGTTGTAGCCGATTGCGTTGCATTATGCTGTTGTCCCTGCGCCCTGATTGACATTTTAGCACTGGCGTTTTTCAGGATCCCATGGATGATGGGGAGAAAATATTTGGAGAAAAGTAAGAAATCGGAAAAAAAGAAGAAAAAGAAGAAGATCCAGAAGAAGGAGGAGGAGGAAATGGAGAAGAGTTACAGTTATCGTGACTGTGTAACGTATGAATTGGACAGTACAGATGGAAGATTTTCAAAGAGATCAGTTAAAGATGAAGAAATCGTTACAGGAAATGGGAAGAAATCAATGGGAATTGTAATTGGGGAAGAAGAAGAAGAAGAACTAAAAGACAAAAACAATACTAGTGCTAAATTTGATGTAGAACAATTTTGGTTAGAGTTGTATGAACAAGTTGGTCATTTGGGATTTGGCAGAGTTTCTTACACTGGAATTCCTTCTCAAGGTAACACTGGGTAACTTTTTCTTCTTCTTCAAGCATATGATGTTTGAAATTTACGCTGTTAAAATGTTTAGTAGCATTCATACAATTTTATTCTCAAAGCTCGAATTTGAGATTTGACGTTGTATCTCCCATATCTACAGCATTGCTCAGAAATGAAATACTATCTATATATGGGAGAATCATAAACAGTGAAAGGAAAAAAGATCAATATAGTAGGATCAGTATTATTAGAATTAGAATATTTTGGGTTTTGAACTGTAAAAAAAAGCTACTAATTTGTTTCTTGTGATTGTGAATTGTACAGTTTATTGTATGTCTTTTTTCTTTATCACAAAGTGTTATTTTATTACCTTGTTCTTTATATCTAAGTATTCTTTATCACAGTGCTGCTTTTGATTAACTCATAATCATGATTATATTAGAAAACATATGTATAATTTTGCTTTTTTATATTTAAGAGAACCTGTCTTTGTTCTTGTTCTTACAAATGAGTACTATTTCCTTTCCCTTTAAAAAAGAATAATGTGATTTGATTAAATTTTGAGATCTTAAATATATTAGGTGAAAAATTAAAATTAAAATATTATCGTAAAAGAAAAAGAATGATTTTTTTAAAAATAAATTTAAAAAAAGGTCAAATTTTTTTAAATGGAGGAAGTAATTACTGGTTCTTCTATTTCAAAAATAAAGCAAAATCTCTTCTCCTCTTAATGATTCTCCAGTTTGCCTATTTAACAATCAACATAATTACCAAATTAGATATTTATTTGATTGGAGCAAAAGGGGATAGTTGCACGACATGGTTTTTACATCATTAACTTATAAGAAAAATAAGCAATCTTTTTCTGTGAAGTCTTATACAGACGGGTAGAGGTAGATCGAAAAAATATTAGGAGGAGGTGAATAGATAAAATATGGTGCAACTTCATCTTACCTAGGATATGACCTTAGCTAAAATAGAATGGAGGTTGCATATTAGGTTAAAAGGTTAATAGGCTAGTAGGAGTAGGATGCGATACAATAAATTAGTAGCATTAAGCTTGTTTTTATATCTTGTGTTGTTTTCTATTTTAATAATATTATTTTTATATCTAGTGTCTTCTATTTTTTGGAGCTTGATTTATTTTTAGACGAAAGTCTTTCAAAATAATCTCTCTATTTTTATAAAGTAGCTACAAGATCCCTTATATTTTATCCTCTCTGTACCCCGCTCGGGATAATACAGTCGGAAAACAACTGTACTAAAATGTAGCAAGAGGGGAATAGAGGGCCCGTGGACTTCCATTTTCACCTAATTCCACAGAAAAGGCCCAAAATTGTAATTCACAACAATAAAACTCCAATTGTTATCATATTGCGACATTACCTTTAAAGAATTTGCAATCAATATCACTACTAAAAATTATAAATCTATTGGCTTTGAAGTGCACAAACCCAATCAATTATCAATCAATCAATATAATAACAAATATTGACTCATAGTTTATAGCAGACGTGTGGCCCTCTTACATTATTAGTGCTAAAATTGTTTTTTATTTAAGCACGGAGGGACAAGAGAATCCTAATATGAAGTTGTGTTCTTATCAGGATAAAGTTTGTTTTATCAAATTTTCTAGATCATCTTCTTTTCTCTGTGTTTTCCATGATTATTCAAGCTTCTTCTTGAGATACAGATATAGATTTCAGTCATTGAGAGGACAGTCCCAATAATTAAGTTGTCATAATTAATTCGAAATAGTAAATGTCACGAAATTAAATATTAATCATTTTGGTCCTACTGAACCTTCCTTGTTCCCTTGTAAACATTTGTGAAAATAAACCAAAATACGATTCTTCTTTTGGAAAATTATCATAGTTAATCGAATAGGAAACAATAATATTTTTCAAACATTTTCTGTGACTTATTAGAATTCCCTCTACAATTCACTTTCTTTAACCAAATTCTCTCAACTATAATATAAATTGATTTGCATTCGTTTAGAATTAAACCTCAATTGGACCAAAATTCTTAACTTACATTTTGCCTTATATTGGAACAAATTTCACTCATTATTAGTACAACTGTGAATAGGACAATCTACCTGAAATTATATTTTCCAAAATGTCATATAGCTTGTTTAATGGAAACTGGGGTGATATTCAATCAGAAGCTGCATAACTTGCAATTAATGTATTCATTAATTATAGTTGTGCCAAAGTTTCCTCAGTATGTGCTTGATATTCTTTGTTATAGAACTTGAGGTTGTTCTTGGCTAGCACATCCACCTACATGGCACCGCTTAACGGTTCCGAGGTAATTGATGATCCACACACAAATAGTAGATGACATAGGAGTAGGAAAAAAGTGCTTCCCTCACAAGTACAAGCTACTCGTATCCTTGCAATGAACAAGCTATTATCTCCATGTACAGTTCGGCAAACATACCTTCACTGGAATGTTCATAAATGCCAAACATGGAGCTGCAGATTCAGGAAATGCACCTCGTAACTCTGAACAAAGTAAATGCAACTCTATAGTAACTTGAGCAAATCAATTGTACAGAGCTAGCATCCTATGCTCCTACTTCATACATGAACCTAATACAAGCGCATTCAGTATGCTAAACAACATAAGCTGGACAATATACTAACACTATCAACAAAAGGACAACACATCAAGTTGAAGCAACCAACTCCACACCTTGGCATGCAGGGATCCCCTATGGATTTGTTGAAGTCACTGCACTTACCTTCTCCAGCAAGCCTTTTATCTCTCTCTCCAACTCTGATTTCCCCTTGCTTGAAATCTTACCCTTACATTTTTCCAGTATTGATGTCATCCCCTTCAGCTTCTGCTTCATTAGTTGTACCGGTGACTTCCCCTTACGAGCTTTCAGCGAGGATAATGGACTCTCAGAGTTTGAGGAGGAATAGCTGAGCATGAAGTTGACATTAGTAGGCTCAAATGGACTTTGCCTTACTGATTCTTTGAAGGCCTGTGCAGCATCTGAACCACGCCTGTAGACAATTCGAGCAGAGTTTGAATCAGATAGCACTTTTGTTTCCTCTACATTCAGCTCCCCAAACCGGTTATATATTCGAATGATTTCTTCCTCTGATGGCAGAGAAAAACCAGTTGAAAAAGTAACCGTCAGAATCACAGATGAAGTTTCACTGCCATCTTCCTCATCTTCTTTTCCCTGACTAGAAGGACCAGATTCTTTATTGAGTTTGGTAACTACTGATTTTGCATAATTTGTCTTCCTCTGCTTTGCATGAGAAGGAACAGAGTCGGGTGATTTAGTGTCACTGTGGGATATTACATGTCCTGATCCCACAGATTTTCTTTTTTTTACTCCTTCCACTTGGTGATACTGCTTGTAGTTTGATCCGTCAAAATATACGGAGCTTCTGAAAGTGGAAATGAAACCTCTGGCCTTCTCAAGAGATCCATTCCTCAATGAAAGAGGGTGTATAGCAGTAGACTGAACCTCAGCCAGTATCTCATCCACAGATGAATTGAGATCCACGGTATCAACCGTCACAGAGCTTCGGTTTCTTACCTGAGAACTGTTGTCAACCTCATTCCCATTTGCACCAGGAGAAGACAAAAGAAGCCGAGAAGCCTTTGTCATCCGCTCACCAATCTTGGAAATATCAGAAATTTTTTGAGATTCTATTTCCAGTTCCCTCTTAAAGCTTGATTTTCCAACATTCCAAACAGGGCTCAAATAAGGAGGTGACAGATACTTGCTCTTCTTTCTTTCCCTTGATAAAGGACTCGCATTCATGTCCCATTTGTCACCAAGTTCGTCCCGCTCAGGAATCGAAACACGAAGTTTCTTTGTTTTTGCCAAGTCATTGTCACCAGACTGCTTGCTGACCTGCTTGCCATTTTTTTCATCAACACTCTTCGAGCTGCCACTATGACCTTTAGCCTTCTCACCAGACTTCTTCCTTTTCTTCTCGGACATTTCTAGAGCCGACGGTGTAGAATCTTCTTCAGTTGTCTTTTTACCTTTGGGCTTGGCATTTTGTCCCATAAGTTCAGCCACACTTTTCTGCTTCCTCTTTTGGTATATCTTGTCACAAGAAATCATAGGAAACTTCGAAGATCCAGAATTAGGAGTTTCTTCTTCTGATGGACCCTGAATAGGAACCTCAATGGGTATGCTAAAGTCATTTGCATCAATGACTTGATCCTCCTCCTTGTCCTCAAGGCCTTCAACTTGCAGGGATTCAGAATATGAAGCCAAACGGCTTCCATATTTAGCACGATAAAAAGTGGATAGCCAACTCTTCAAGACAGCAAACTCAAGTGCATTGGAAATAGAATTGATTCGCGCATCAAGTTTTAGATCTTTAAGTCTTTCAGCAGGTTCAAAGTGAGAAAGTAAAAGGCTTACAGTTTCTCCTACAGGCACCTGAACACCCTTTTTGATTCCAGCATTCACTGCCAATGGCCAACTAAGTTCAGTACGACTCTCTTCAGAGACGCATTGGCAGGTCATTTGAAACTCCACAAGCACACTAATTTCATCCAAGGCCTTCTCGACAGCATATAAAAAACTCTTGGAAGTGCTTTGTTTCGACATTTTTTCAAAGTTGTCGACAAAAGGCACCAACTGCGAAGGGGGGCACCAAGAAAATGAGCCATCTCCAAAATATGCCACAAGCAATCGACCAGTTTGATTATACTTCATAGCAAAGTCTGAGGCAGCAGAAGCATCGTAAACACGCCCTGGCCACCACGGATGACTCTTAATCTTGCCCCACACAAAGTCACCAACTGCATAAACATGTTTTACACTCGTTGTATCTTCCTCTGCAGTTTCCCCATCAACCATCTCCTCATCCGTGTTATCCACTACATTCTCCTCTCCATTCATTCTCCCAACCAACTGTCCAGGTCCTTGCTCTGCTTCAGCCCCTTGACTAGAAATCTCTCTCTCTCTGCCGCCAACATCTTCCAGTGAACCATTAACTTCCACAAGACGAGAAACTCCATCACCCTCGGCATCATTCCCCACTAACGGGGTCTCCTCAGAAGCAACCTCTGGCCCACTAACAGCTCCAGTATCCACATTTCTATTATCACCAGAAACCCTAACCACCTCATCAGGCAACCTAGGTCCCCCAGTTCCACCAGCATCAGGAATTAGGGTTTCACACTCAAGTCCTTCAGCTGATAGCTCAGCTACGGTCTTGCTCTTCTCTGTGTTTTTGTCACTCGACATACCCAGAAAAATGATTACAAAACTTAATCACTTCAGTTTTGATACCGATTCAAATCTGCAAAAAAGAAGACAAACCAAAACAACCCACAATCATAAACACAGAGATAAACACCCAAATCATTCAAGATTTCCATAAACCTAGGGTTTGGGGTTCCATTTCTAGTCCTTAAAAGGCACATATACGAAAAAGGTAACAAGTGAAACAACGAAAAACAAAACAAAAAAATCCATCAAAGAAGGAAAAAACGGATAAGAAAGGGAACAAACCAGTTTGCAAACATCGGCGTGGGTGTTGTGTTGGTAAATAAGCTTGTAGAAGGCACACAGATAGTATATATTTGGACAGTTCACTTGTTTTGCGTTTCTATCAGTCAAAACAGAGCTGGACGGTTGAGATGTAATATGCTTTCTGGACTCATTCATTACAACTCTCAAAGGAAAGAAAGAGTTTACTAACAGTTGGACGGTTCAGATGTTATTTCAGAAATGAAAGCCTTCCAAAAATGCAGGCGGTAATTTTTGGGGATTTTCTTGAAATTTTAATCGTCCCTTCATTTACCGCTCTCTTTTCCTCTTAATTTTTTTTTGTTCTATTTGTATTTTTTTAATATAAGATAAGAAAATTCGCAGCTAGTAAAAGAACGAATTAATTTATGACACATTATAAAATGAGGATCGAAGAAATGCTTGTTATAATACAAAAAGTTTAAAAAGGTTGTTCATTGAGATCTAAAGTGATTTAATTAATATTTACTTGTATAAAAATCATTTCTAATCGAACAATGAGACTTTACCGATCAGCTTCAAAGCGAAAGTATCAAAATATGAACACTTGCTATTAGGTAGCTTAGAATTTTCATGGGAGAAGACTTTCAAACTTCTTCTCACTTGTATTTTTCGTACTGATTTGATATAAAGAAATTGAACTTATTTATACTTTTAATCTTTTTTCAAAAAAATTACTTTATTCCAAGTAATTATTTTCCCAATAGATACTAAATTCATTTTTGAACCAACCTCTTCCGCATGAGGGTCTAATGTATAGCGAAATCTAAAAATTACTTCTAAGTGAGATGATCTAGATTTGTCCATATAAAATTTGGTTAACCATCACTCTTTTATGTTTTAAAGGAAAGCAATAAATACAACGACTAACATTATCCCAATGCTTTAAAGGTTCCCGCCCATTACGAGGTAAAGGGGGGTTGGATATACACAGCCTAACCCCTATATTTAAACATAGCACGACTATTTTCAAATAACCATGATCAGTGTCGAAAGTTACATTAACTAACTGCTACTTCACAATTAAAAGAAGCGCAGACAGTTTAAAAAACCATTTTGCTTTATTCTATCATACCCCAAAATCAAAAAATAATGAATCTTTGACTCCATCCGAGATTGATTAAAAAAAAATGAAAGCAATAAATATCAAATTAACATTTACGCTGCATAACGAAGAGTGCTGCTTATAAATTTTAAGACTTATACTCGAAATATGTATGATTTAATGTGAGCAAATTATAACTTAAAAACTTTACGTGACAAGCGCTTCAAGTTCTATCGAACAAGCACATAAATTAAAGGTGTTTATGAACGAATTTGATTAGCTTATTTGATCTCATAATAATTGGCACCATCTTAGCATGTCAATGGAAGAATGATTCCAGGAGCTGCATTCAATAGAAATAGTAAAGAGAAAATTGGTATACTTTCACGTCGGGTTCTAAAGGTACCAAAAAACAATTTTCACTTCAAATTACTGACAAAAATTCAAGAATAACTTCAATTTGTATTTATGACCAAACACAGTTGAATTTGTTTATAGAGTATCATTTTTCATTTGAAACAAAAACTAATTCGCACAATTTCCATGACCAGATACTCCGGAAACTTGTCTCCTTTTTTCTATAATCTCATAAATACAAGGAAAGCACACCCTAGCGTGCAACCAAACATGTTAATTTAGTTCTACAGCCAGGCTTCCTACTAGAGATAGGTTGCTTAAATGGAGGTTGTATGTGGATACAATGTACAAATTCTGTCAAGCACAGTGTCTTCATCTTCTGTGATTTTGCCGGAGCCTTGTAGAAGAGGTTCTTACCTTGGATGAATACACCAGATTTCATTGCTAACACATGTTTGCATCAGTTAGATTGAACAATCAAGAACTCGAAAAGCAAGTCTCAAAGTGCTGGAACTATATAGATTATGTTAAATGCATTCATGCTCTTTACATGACGAGAAACCAGAGAACATAACATTTGAGGCCAAGAGTAGACATTCTGATTATAAAGCCAAAGAAGTAGATTTATTTATGTGTAGAGTGTGTGTGGGGTGTTCACTAAGTATGTTATTGTTGTAGTTTTCTAGAAAGCAAACTGTTGAGTCTGCTGTGGATTTGTAATTCCCTACTGATGATTGATATAAAGTTAGTTAACAATAAACAAATACACTACTCACAAATGGAGGCATTAATAAACTTTAGTTGCAAGTATGAATTCTGGGTTTGGAATTGGATCAATAAAGGCATGAACAGCAAAAGCATGAGATTACTGGTAATTCAAATGTTTCATGAACCATATTTTAACTAAAGCATCTTGTCACACTTCCTTCGATGTTGTTGTTTTATCCCGCTTTTTATAATGGAGTGGGGTGTACAAGTTATATTTTCACCAGCTACGCTTCACACCATATTTTATCTAAGATGTTGCAAAAATGTTCAGTAAAAGGCACAGCTTAAGCCAACTCAGGACGGTAGCTGGAAGTGCTCGAGCTAATGGCAATGGGACTTTTCAGGGCAAGCAGGGCTTTAGTATCCTATATATGATATTTCTGGATGAAAAATTTAAGTTTTTCAACAACTATTACAGCTAACACAACCTTGAGGATGTAACACCCCACATCTTACAATACTA
>JAOTQJ010000049.1:22672361-22686128 GCA_025642045.1 Solanum sejunctum | reverse complement strand
AAAAACAAAATATAATTTAACTATACATAAAATATATACTGACTATATATATAACTATATAATGAACATAGAATATTCACAGACCATACAACTAATGATCATTTTTTGATAATTACTTTGACCGACTATCTAATGTAATTATCTATTTCAATTATTTAAATATTATTTCGAGAGAAAAATTATTATAATGTCGTGGCTATGAATCTTTTCTTTTTAAATTTAGAATTATTTATCTTAGGATTCTCGGCATAACCTTTTTCCTCAAAAAAATAAAATAAACGACAACATAATAATTCAATATTCAAGTATATTTTATAAATGATTACTAGAACAGAAGAATCAACAAGAAAATCAAATAACATGATTTATTCATTTATTTTTATTTAGAAAAGCTTGATGTATGAAGAAATTTTTGGGAACAAAAAGGGATTAAAATTGACGGAGGACTAAAAATTGATTTGGTGCACATATCCGAGACTAAGGAGTAATATTTGTATCTTTAGAGGTGAAATCGTCCGTTTTGTTGTGTGGCAAATGGCGATGGCTGCCGCAATTTGGCCGTCTTCTTCTTCGTTCGTGCGCTCTCTCCAGCCTCTCCTCAGTCAGAGCTCAACGTTCTCCCGTATTAACTACACACTTCATCGATATAAATCGTCTGGTTGCTTATTTTTCTCCTCAAGCAGTAATAAACTTCCGAAATTGGGTGTTTACGCTCAAGCTAGGCGAGTTGTATCTTCCAAAACCAAAGGAGATGAAGTAGCCACTCGTAAGCATCCTTCTAGATTCTGACCTAATAATAAATCTATCTCTAGTCATTTTTTCTTTTCGCAAATTGAAATTTGATTTTGTGTGTGGTAGCTGCTGATTTGAGCTTCGAGGTGCCATTGAAAATTGTAGAATATCCACACCCGATACTGAGAGCGAAGAATAAGAGGATTGGCAAATTTGACGCCAATTTGAAGAAGTTAGTTGATGAAATGTTCGATATTATGTACAAGTGAGTACATAAGCATCTTACAATTCATGATTACTTATCTTTTTGATAGCTTATGTTAATGCAAAAATTACTTGTTCAATTCGGTAAACTGGATAAAACTCAGTCTAAGTGAGCTTTGCAAAGCATGACTGATCCCTAACCTGGGTATTGGAAGAGATTATGGTTGGTGGATGGCCAGCATAAATAGTCTAATTATGTTGAAAATAAAACAAAAATAGTAAGGGTGATACAGTTTTTGCATAATGGAATCGGACTAGCTTGGAATTGAGGTGCAATTAATTGATTTTATTGAATCACTAAGCTAGATTGTTGATGTTTTAGTTAGTAGATAGTACATAATTAATTTTGTTTATAAGAAAAGCTTGCTTTTCAGAGGACTGTAAAGGATGTTTGGCTTTGATATTATGCAGAACTGATGGCATTGGGCTGTCTGCACCACAAGTTGGAATGAATGTTCGACTAATGGTATTTAATGCATCTGGTGAACGTGGAGAGGGGGAGGAGATTGTTCTCGTCAATCCATGTGTTACTAGATATTCTAGGAGGATAATACCTTATGAAGAAGGTTGCTTATCTTTTCCAAGGATATATGGTGATGTTGAGGTATTTGGATCTATTAACCATTCTTCATTTGACCTCAAGTCAGTCTACTCCCTTACTTTGAGTCTCTGTGTTTGTGAGAGAGAGAGATGACTTGAACCCTTTGGTCAAGTGGGATCAAATGTGATTGACGTTCATCTGGTTAAATCTATCATGAAGGGGTTATGCATTTGATACTTTCCTTATTAAAAAAATGTTTGTGTATTGTACATATATGTATCTTAAACGAAATTTGCAGACATTGTTGAGGGCTCCTATTACATTTTATTTCCTATCTTATATACAGTGTAATATTGATATATGATAAGCCTTAATGGAGTGACATACACTATGAAGATTTATATAGCCGAACCCAACATGCTTGGAATTGGTGCATGATACCATATACCAACTCATGACATGACGAGGTTAGTTGTAAATATATCTGTAAGGTTGCCACATTCCCAACCTAATGAGTTTTCTCATAGCATTTATTGTTGTTGATTGGTACACTATCCCATTCTGAAGAATTTGACTTTCTGTCTCCTGTTCAGGAAAAGTTGCCAGTGTGCTGGTCTAACTTTTACAGAAACCCACAGCTTCTATTGCTATGGGGGAAAACGGATGTGATATCTGCAGTTAAAGCTACTTGTATCTAACTTCCATGATCCTTCAAAGTTCTTCAGTCACCTCATTTCAAACTTTTTTTTTTTGCGGATGGTCAATTTTGTTGTGTGCTTTAGGCATGTGTCTATCCCACAAGGTAGTCTCAAGGACTTAATGCCAAAAGACTTCCTTATCTTCTAGTTTGCAGGAGTGTCCCTATTCAACTAGTAACTTCCAACTTATACGACATAATTTTTCTTCCATCTCATTAGCCCGGTAAAGAGTTTACATAATAGAGCTGCTTGGATTCTGGGTGACTTGTCTAAACTGTGATGAGTATTTGAAGTAAAAATGCAATCCTAAAAACAGTTTGGACTTACCTGATAAATCTTTGTTGGCTAACTGCTTTAGCGTGTGGGAACCTGAATCTACTATTTGGATTGTGAAGTTTTTTGTATTTCTAAATTGTTACTAGATTATTTATATATGACCTGTGTTTGCAGAGACCAGACTCAGTTAAGGCTGATGCACAAGACATTAATGGTGCAAAATTTGAGATAAGCTTGTCTGCTCTTCCAGCACGAGTCTTCCAGCATGAGTTTGATCACCTAGAGGTGCTTTTTCATTTCTATAAATGCAGGAGCTGTGTTTAACTGTACTTCCTAAAAAATTAATGTTGTTTGGAATTCACAGGTTCTCCCGCTCATACATTTTCCATTTTCATATACTTTTGT
This sequence comes from Solanum sejunctum, assembly GCA_025642045.1. Taxonomy (NCBI): domain Eukaryota; kingdom Viridiplantae; phylum Streptophyta; class Magnoliopsida; order Solanales; family Solanaceae; genus Solanum; species Solanum sejunctum. Next base: position 22,683,212 of record JAOTQJ010000049.1, on the reverse strand, counting down.
TCAGACGATATGTTCTATAAGTCTTTCCAGTTGCAGTAACTGCACGTTAATCTGTCTAATAAAATGAGTAAGGACCGCAAAGACTTGAGTTCAGAAATCTTTCCAGGTCTAAATCTTTTTATTAGACTGCTCAAGGGTGCTAATGATTGAGTTCAGATATCTGTATTACTGCATAGTGTGTATGCAGTCTTTTCCTCCAAAAGCACATGAATGAACAATCTGCTTTAAATACAAAACTTAGTTCCCGTTGGACATCTCTTTTTAACTTAAGTGAGCAATTGCAGGGAGTTCTTTTCTTTGACAAAATGACTGATGAAGTCCTGGACACAATCCGTGAAGATTTAGTGGTTAGTGTCTGATTATTAAAGTTGGGAGATGAGCATCTAGCAGGTGTTTCACCTAGGAGCCAAGTCTTATGTTGCTTATCTTTGTAACTGGATTTTTCAGGCTCTAGAAAAGAAGTATGAAGAGAGGACTGGGTTGCCAACCCCTGAAAGCATAAACACACGGAAAATAAAGAAAGCTGCTGTTGGATTCGGCAAATCATGAGTTTACTGAAATCTATGAGATATTCTCAGGTTTTTGATGCGATACGTTTATTTCATTTGCTTATTGTTTTACTGCATCTTCTTAATATGTGCTTCTTGATGTATGCAGTATCTGTGTGATGAAGCACAAAATGGATGACAGCTTTTACTGAACTTTGGCGTGCCATTGATTGAGGCGCTTGTGCTTTCTGGAACTTCCCAAAAATGTGTCCTCTGAGGTTCATCCTTCTACTGATACTGCTTTGTTTAGGTATGATAGGGTTTACACACCAATTGTATGGAAACAGAACTGTAACTATGTTAGATCAAAGCTTGAAAATGAAGAAGTGGCCTTGTTGACCTCTCTTTTTATATATTTTTCCTTGAAAGAGTTTGTTGTTCTAACACCTCGATCATTGTAGTTCAGCATGGAGAAAACCCACCTCAAGAGAAGGGACATGGAATACTTATGCATCATTTATAAAAAGAATACATATAATGCATCTGTCTTTTACTGTGCAAGGAGTCGGTTGAATTGCACATGCAAAGTTATGTTTTGAAACATATATGGTGTTAATAACTTCTGACAGAAAGGCTGCAAGTTTCATAGCATATTTTAAAAGTTTGTTCAGAGAAGGCAAAAATCTAGCGCTTTAGTTGTGTCTTTGAACTGTAAACAGGGTCTGGGGATAAATAAGACTAGACCTAAAGGAATCCGGTTAGATTTATTATATCAATGAGCTTTAGTCATTTCTGAAGCTAACATCTAACAACTCATTTCACACCGTTAAAGCAGTATGTTGTTCTTGATTTATAAGAAGTGTTCTAGGTGAATTTATGAAATGGATAGAGCAGTTTCTTCACAAGGTCTATTAATTCATTAAGAAACAAATTTCTATCTCACTCATTAGCTTAATACGCTATGGGAAACCTTGAGAGTAGACTATCTGACTTGATGGTTTGGATCACCTCTTAGGCTACCAACTATGGAACAGTTATCAACCCATGTTAACATTGTTAGTGAGGTCTCCACGCACTAAGGTTGTGATATTATTGTGTGAGGAATAAATCTCATCCCCCTCAATGTGTTGTTCAAACAACAACAACAACAACAACAACAACATACCAGTGGAATCCACAAGGCTTAATATTATTGATATGGTCAAATATATTTTTCTTGGTTAATTTAGATTGATAGACTCTGTTATACATTAAATCTATTACCTCACGCATATAAGTTGACCTATCTACTGTTGGCTTTGCTGGGCAGCTTAATATTCAAAATTTGATCATCCACTAAAGCAATACGATTTGTTCCAGTGGGTATATTGGAAATTTTAAGATGTTCGAAGTTTGCTTTTTTGAAACTGATCTATTGACAAAAGGATATTTAAGCCGCTAGATCTACAGGCATTTTCTGTGGTAAAGATTGCAAAGGCATTATACTTCCGCCTGTGCTTTTCTAGTTCACAAGGTCTGGTGAATTGAATAAATATATTACTACCTCTAAATATGAAACTTGAATTTGAGTTGAGGGTCGTCCGGAAACAAACTGTCTATCTCTATGAGGTAGTGGTAAGGTGTGCGTACATTTTACCCTCCCCAGACCCAACTTGTGGAATTTTACTGGGCATGTTGTTGTTGTTGTTTAGATATGAAACTTGAGGCTCACTGTGCTGTTGTTGGTTAGTTGAGATACAAGTAGTTTTCTTCTCTAACTTTGAGATATATGTGTTTTTATGTATGTATATTTGGGTTCTAAATTCATGTATGAAGTGATATAGTTGATTCTGGCATACCAACCATGATAATGATCACTAGCTATGGGTTATATTACTCTAAAATTGTAATGATATATCTTCAATCCTACAGTGGTTTTGGCCTATGTTGCTCGGACTTCTCTCAATGTCATGGAGTGCGTGTCAGATTCTTCAAAAGTTGTGCAATTTTGGAGGATCCAACACAGGTGTGACAACATTTTTGGAGAGTCCGAGCAACTTGAGTTTTGGCTTAGGGTACTAGCATTTTTTTGCATGTTGATACTGACTTGTATTTCACAGCAGTCATAGTTTGCCTGATTACTTTTTGTTAAGGCACATTTTTATTAAAAGGAAAGAGTACAAAATTCAAACAGAAGTCCAAATAAGCATGCTCCTACATTTACTTTCCTAGATAGTTTACCTGTATTAGACATAAGCAATACTCTATTATACATTTATAATGGCATCACTTCCAAATTTTCAACAAGAATTAACATAAAAATGTTGGGATCATAATGTTTTTTCGTATTCTCCATAGTTTTCCAGCAGAATGTTTTTTGAACTCTTTTTCTGGTAATTGTTATACCTCTGAATGGCAAGAAATGATCTACAGGCTAAGTGAACTGTTTTTAATGTATATGTTCCTTTTAGGGAAATTGATAAAATATCCCTACACAGCCACTACTGATTTTTTGGGATGGCTGTTTTCCCATCAAAATATAATTGATCAATCATGATGGGGTTTTAAACTCCAGAAGCTTGAACAAATCAAGTACATGCTGATCATAACCCAGTTTATAGAGAGACTATGTTGACGCGATATTGTCTTAGAGATCTGAAAAAAAGAGGGAGATGTTTGAGGTGTTCTGAATTTTAGAGTCATGGCATTTTGAGATTAAACTTAAGTACCATCCTTCCCCTGACTGCCAATTCTATTTCCATGCGCAGAGGCACAGTTCGTTTTGTGTATGTATGGTAAACAACTCTGTATGGTAAGATTCTTCTCTTGCAAAATGATATCAGCTGGTAATCAAATGTTCAGACTTGTTCTATACTGCATGTTTTCTTTGGCTATGGGAAATGAGCAAAACATATTTGAACTTGTCACACATTTTGTTAATTACAGATGTACCATCATATAATCATAATATGCATACCAGTCTAGACCTGCATTTTTGGCATGTTGTGAAGCAAAATCTGGTGGATCACACATTGAGCTTTAGGGTTGGAGGTTGACATTTGAGGTGTGTGTTGAGTGGTGCTTCCACTCCGATAAAGCTGAGTGCTTGAGCTTCACTTGGAGCCTCCATTTGACGGTCAGATTTTGAGTGGTGCTTCCCCTCCGATAAATGCTAGGTCGTGCTGTTACCCATTTTTCTTCATATGCTGGAGGAAAGATTGGGGAGGGAAAAACTGGAACAAGTAATTGATAATACCAAATCCAATCAACTATCTACTATGATTTGTATCTTTGAAGAGTTTGTTCTCGTGCTGGTCTGTTTAGTGTTCAGCTTCTGCTATAGTTCCATTGATGTTTTCCTAATAAGCTTTGCAAAAGTCATTGTAGTAAGCCTGATGCTCCCCATGTAACAAGATTTAGCTAGCTTATCATGTCTGTCATTTGAGCCTTGCATTGCACTGTTCTGGTCAAAATTAAGAAATGGCAACAAATATGGTACTGTACTTTTACGAAGTGGAATATGCTATTATAAAAAATGTTCTTTATTAACATAGACTCTTAAAATGATGTCTAACAAAGAGGTGTTTCGGCGCTTGATCATGATTATTTTTTTTTTTGGTCACTTTTTCTAAAATTGAACTACAAAAACTATATCTGATCATAAAATTATTTTTCATGAAACTACATATCGAAAATTACAGCAACTCCCATATCATCCTATTTAATTATATTAATGTACAAATAACCGTCCAATATTTTTGGTTCTTTTTTTTCTTTTGTTAATCTAGCATTGAATAATTATTTATATTCTCGTAATGAAACAACATATTACACAGATACGATTATATTTTCATCTTCAAGTCTAATAAACAATAATATCAACCTCATAAAAATTCTCATCCCTCATATTATCAATTTCTTATGGACAATATGTGTAATAGACTTGTCAGACTAAAAGACTAATTTTCTTAATATGGCTAAAAGAGTAACTCTCACTCAATCTTTTTTAGTGTCATTCCAAGTCATTGCGTATAATATTATCTTCCATGATTAAAAAAAAATCTTGAGTCAAATGGACAAGATAATGTGTAATTTTGTCCAGAAAATATGCTTCCTATCACAATAAACAAAACTCTTCCTTTATTTGAAAAGTTATTCTTAAAGGTTTGTACACATAGCATTAATTGGAGTCCTCGTCATAACTTGGAATTTTCTTTAAATATGGAAAACAAACTTGTCCAAACAAAATGTTAGTGATAATATTATTATCAAAATCTTATTGGCTCAATTGATTAACTATATGAACTCCACCTTATTGGTGAAGATTCGATTTCCTACATTATAATCCCCCTTCTCATTTCCTCTACCCCAAATTTTTTTTAAAAAAATGTCAATTGTGCTCTTAAATACAACCTCTAATTTGCAAATGAGAAGACCTACAACCCAAAAAAATCAATCTATTTTAAATGAAATAAATCTCATAAAAAATGATACAAACTTAATATTAATAGTGACTTTTTGAAAGATTAAAATATTGAAGGATAAAGAGATTTTTTTAGAGACTCTGTGAACGTTATTAACTCATTACGAAATGGAAATTAAACTCACCACACGTAAATTCTTGTTCGCAGATGGTTAATGCTTATGGTACAAGTCAGGCAAACTTCAAACAAGAAAACAAATGGGCTCACCTTTTGGCAACAAAAGCTAATAGGCAGATCAGGCCGAACAAAACTAAAAGCTCTGATATACCGCTGCCCCGCCATTACCTAGGGCCGGAGCCAGTATACAGTGATGGGATTCGTTCAAATTTATTTGATAAAAAATTATATTATTTATATAAGTTTTAAATAATTTTTTCGCATATATTATAGATGTTAAATCCTCTTTAACTAGTTCGAGTATTTATTTCTTAAAATTTTGAACTCCTTAATTAAAATCTTAATTTTACTGCCTCTACCTCGCCCCTTGTTAAGCTAAAAGTATTAGATTGTGATGAAATAACTACTATCTATTGTAAAGAGGGTTGATGAAAAACATCTACTTTCTTCGTGTGTTTTACTTGATTCTTATATTAAAAATAAAAATTTTAATTAATTATCTTTTTTTTGGGCAAATTAAGTGAATTTTTTCATACTATCCTTAGGTCGTTTGATTTGATGATAATTTATGATAAAATCAGTATATCGAAATTAGTTATCACGATATTACTTCCTCCGTTTATTTTTTTCCTGACACTTCTTTCTAAAATACATTCTTGTTTTTGTTTGTCACTTTGGACATATCAAGTAAAGACAAATTTCTTTTTCATGTTTTACCCTTTATACATTAAATACTATTCTCCACATTATTTTTTATAAACTTAATACTTATGAACATCAATTCATAGGGATAATAATAATCAATAATTACTTTCTTAAAAGGTGAGCCAAGTTAAATAATGAGATGTAATAATGAATCGTGGAAGTATTATTTTAGTGAATGCTTAACTTCTTGTATTAAAAATAATATGAATTGCACAATTTTTAAAAATAAATTATTTTTATAAAAATATTCTTCATAAATATAAAGAATATGAAAAAGTGGCATATTAGAAGAGATTAATAAGGGTATTTTTATTGTTTTAATTATTTTATTATAAAATAATTTATCTTAGGATTATTATTTCATCCACAGACAAAAATTAATGTATCTGAATACTAAATGTTAATTTTGAGATAAGTTAGGGGCACACCAAACGTGACTTTAGTAATAAATAGTTATATACAGTAATAATAGTCAAATTTAAAATTTTAAAATATTATTATCAATATCAATTTAATAAGAGATAAATATGATTAAAACTTTTTAAAGGGGTATTGCATCATATTTACGTTATTTAAAAAAAATGATTTACTTTCTTTTTTGGTTTGTTTGGTAAAGATGACTTATTCTTTTTTTGATAAAATTTTAATTTCAATTTATCATGTGACATGTTTAAGGCTACAAAATTAGAAGCCATTTCGATATATTTAATATAACTTTATTTTTGAACCACAAGATTAAAAAACTTCTTTATTTTCTTAAACTTCATACTAAATCAAATTAAAAACATTCTTTTTAAAAATGGACGGAGTATCATTCTCTTGCTATATAGGAAGGAGGCAAAGATGAAGCAGACACCTCTTCATCAACGTGCTTGCTTTAGCAGTGCATTTTTGAATTTTTTTTTTAAATAATTAATTTTTTTGTTTTATTTTAATATAACTGGTGCATAGTTTTTTTTCTTCAAACTATAGGACTAACTTTAACTATAATCTTTAATTTTAAATTTACATATTCCAATTATAACTTTATTATTTCAAGTGACAGTAATAAAAATATTAGATTTACACTAAAAAATATACTCCAATAATAAAAAAGTATTTTAATTTAAAATATCTCATTGAAATAACTAGCACACAAACATATATGTAAATATCAATTCATTTTCTTGTAAACTATATAACCATTACAAGTTTAAATTAATGTATAAATAAATATAGACACGTCCAGGAATATTCGTAAGTGGTATTACCTCATATCAGACAACATAAAATGGGGGAAATAATATGTTAGCTCATTTTTTATCCGTCCAAGAAAAAGAGAGTACTTGTATATACTGCCAATGGCGGCAGTGTTTTTGATCCGGGTCGAAATATTATTGTGCGCGTGCACTCCTTCAATCGAATATTATATAGATATTTTTTATTTCATATATTAATTAATAATAAGATAAAATAATAAAAATATTTTTTTATCTTATAAATGTGACTAAGATGAGAGTTTCTAAGAAATAGCATTTCTATTTTTATAAAGTAGGGGTAAAGTCTGCGTACATTTTATACTTCCCAAATTCAACTTGTGGGATGTCACTATATATGTTATTGTTGTTGTGTATCTCGTAAATGTGATACTTTTTGATTTAGCACATTATTTAAGAAGAAAAGAAAGACTTTTAAAATTATTTTGAAATATTTATGTGATTAGAATCATTTCGTTAGAGTAAAAAAAAATTTAAAATTAAAATTATTTTTAATTAAAATAACGTAATATTTTTTTAAAATAATAATAAAAAATAAAATAAAAAAATAATTAATTTTATCAATAAATATCCATATAATATATAAAACAAATATTTATACAAAGATCTCATATAATACCGTTAATTAACTCTTGTATCAGGAGGGTTATATTTCTCTGCTCTCTTATAAATACCATCTGGCAGCCATTTTCAGCCTCTTCCGTAGCCCCTGCGCTTCTCTCTCTCAACCATCGGAAGCGTAGGCTTCTCTCTGCTTCTCCGCTTACATTTGTATACTCCTATAAATATAAATTATTTAGTAGAGAGAGTGAGAGAACGGACGGGAGAGATCGTCGGAGGTGGGAGTCGTGTATATCAGATTCTTTCATCGTCATCGGAACGACGTTGTTAGGTATCTTTCCTTGTTTCTACTCACGATGTTTCAGATCTGAGTTGAACTTGATAGGTTTGGCATTTGAACCCTAATATGTGTTAGTAAACGATAATGAAGGGTTTTAGATGGTTTATTTTTTCTTGGTTGTTTTGGTCGGTGGCGGTGTTGTCGTCCTTTTGAAGTTGGGACTTTGATAGGTTTGGGTTCGAGTTGAACTTGTTTGGCATTTGACTCCTATGTGTTCATATATAAAGGTAGGGTTTTAGATCTTTTTTTTTAAAAAAATTGTCGTCCATTTGAAGTTGAACTAGATAGGTTTCGCATTTGAGGACTGCTATGTGTTTATAAATATAAATGTAGGGTTTTAGTTTTTTTTTCCTTTGATTGTTTGGCCTCAAAATTGTCGTCCTTTTGAAGCTGAACTTGATAGGTCTGGCATTTGACCTCTCCTATGTGTTTATAAATACAAAAAATGTAGGGTTTTAGATTGTTTGGCCTCAAAATTGTCGTCCTGTTGAAGTTGAACTTGATGGGTTTGGCATTTGGCTGCTGCTATGTGTTTATAAATAAAAATTAGGGATTTAGATTGTTTTTTAAAATTGTTAGGCCTCGAAATTGTTGTCTTTTTGAAGTTGAACTTGATAGCTTTGGCATTTGACCCCTGCTATGTGTTGATAAATAAAAATGTCAGAACTGCTGTCCTTTTGAAGGTGAACTGGCTAGGTTTGACATTTGACCCTGGTTATGCGTTAAAGCAGTAATTTAGGGTTTTAGAATGTTTGGCCTCGAAATTGTCATCCTTTTGAAGTTGAATTTGTTAAATTTGTCATTTGAACCCTGCCATGTGTTACTAAATGATAATGTAGGGTTTTAGATCTTTTTTTTTTGTCCTCGATGTTGTCGTCTTTTGAAGTTGAACTTGCTCGCTTTGGCATTTGACCGTTGCTATGTGTTATTAAATGATGATGTAGGGTTTTAGATCCTTTTTAAAAATGATTTGGCCTCAATGTTGTTGGCCTTTTGAAGTTGAACTTGCTAGGCATTTGACCCCTACTACATTTTATAAAATGTTAATGTAGGGTTTTAGATTTTCTTTTAATTGTTTGGCCTTTGATATTGTCGTCTTTTGAAGTTGAAATTGTTAGGTTTGGCATTTGACCCATGCTATATGTTAGTAAATGATAATGTGGGGTTTTAGACTGTCTTTTTTTAATTGTTTGGCTTTGATGCTGTCATCCTTTTGAAGTTGAACTTTCTAGGTTTGGCATTTGACCCCTGCTATGTGTTGGCAAATGATAATGTAGGGTTATGGATAGTTTTTCAATTTATTGTTGTTTGGCCTCAAATTTGTGTGTTTTAGGTTTTCGAGACTGTTTGTTTTGTTTTTGCTTTGTGCTCCAACAGTTAAAATCTTTTGAACTAGTGCCACTTGCGTAAATATACATGCATGTGTGCATGTTCTTGGTTGAGAGGATCCCAGCTTTGTGTTATTGTAGTACGTGGCTTATGCAAAGATTTTTCACAAGTGGTGTTGACATTTAAAGAAGAGAATGAATTAGAGGAAATAATGAATAACTTTTTGAACATGTAGGGTTTTAAATCTATATTGACTACTTCAGTTCAAAATAGGTTAAATAAATTTAATGTTTGCCATTTATGCAAAAGCAAAACTTGGTTGATTGGTTTTAGTTTGATTCTGTGGGAAGAGTCTGGTGGTTCAAATCCATGAATAGCTTTTTCAGGTCTTGCTGAGAACTGTCTTTTTAGCAATTAAACACTTGAAAGTTTGAAAAAACACTTGAATTTGCTGAGAAAGATTTGGTTTCCTTTGGTTGGTTAGGGGATTGCAATGCAAAACAATTGCATGCTTCCTTTTGCTTTTATCAATATACTGTGAAGGGGCACATTTAGATGTGTTGCTTTGTCTCTATTAAGAACATATCTACTACTATCGAAGTAACATGTTCTCTTCCATTGTTTAGTGCATCTTCTTTCTCTCTTTTGAGCAACCTTATTTAGCTGTATTGGCTGTAGTACATTTTTAGTAATATTTTATATAAACCACTGTCAATTATTCAATTTCAAGGTGATGAAGTATAATGCATGAAAAATGTGGTTCATGGAGTCCTTTTCCAGTATAATTGCTTTGTTGAACTCTAATTCTGGTTTCATGCTTTTTAAGACATCGTGTGTGGTGCCAGAGGTAATTGGATACTGAAGCTTGAGATGGCTGCTACTGCAACTGCATCCTCAGCTGGTCCACGTTATGCACCAGAGGACCCCACACTTCCCAAACCTTGGAAAGGCCTAGTTGATGGTAAGACTGGATATCTCTATTTTTGGAATCCAGTGACTAATGTAACCCAATACGAGAAGCCTGTTGCTACTTCTCATGAGGGTACTGCTCAACATAAATCATCATCTGTATCTGTAAGTTCACCAGTTCAGAGTCCTTCTCAAAGTCAACATCCTGACAGTGATGATGACAGAGGTACCAATGGTGGCTTGAGCAAGCTTTCGTCTGAAGAGGGTATTCAGGTATCTACTTTTAGTTAATACACGTGAATTAAGTTTCTTCTCTCTGACTTTGTAACATAGCGGTACACAAAAGGGTAATCAACATACTTTTGTGTTGAATAGTATCTTGGATTTTCTGTTGTCATTTTGAGAATCACTATTTTAGTTTAATGACCCATGTTCTCTCTGATAGTTTTCTATGCAAATTAGAACCTGCTCTATGTATAATAACATCTCATTGCATTAGTGAAATTTTGATTGTAGTGACCGAAAAAGATGGTAAATATTATTTTTCTTGATCTTTTGTAACCTTATGTTCGGTTGTCTTTAAGAACTCTTTCCTATGACCTTAAAATGAGGAATTATTTTCCTATGTAGAAAATGTTCCAGAGGTTTGATATGTTCAAAACAGAATTTCTAACATAACAGAT